>AP028451.1:13391255-13412255 GCA_036509395.1 Antheraea yamamai
GTTATCGAACAATATGTGTTAATTTTTTTATTATATAGATATAACATGCCCTTTGTTGAAAATTGTGTTATTCTTATGCGTTGCTATAATCACTGTGTTATGTAGATGCAAACGCGGTAAATAAAACAAAATGGCAGCCAAATTGACCAAAATGATAATATATTTCAAATTACATACATTTATTCTTGAAGTCCAGTACAGCGCACGTCTCACGCGCTTGTTTACAATAAACAAATTATTTTTGATCAATTTCACACGAACGAATGCACAGTTCATCACTACATAGTGTAAAACAAAGTTCTCTGGTCTGTCTGTTTATCTGTTCGTGATAAAGTCAAAAACTACAGAACGGATTTATATGCCGTTTCATTGGGAAGGCTTAGGTATAATTTGTCAAGGTTTTCTTTTTATTATCAGGGCGGGACAACGTCTGCCGAGTCCGCTAGCTTAAAATAAAATATCTCATTAGTTAGTTATCTGCCAGTAAAAGTCCCGTGAAAATCAGTTCAAGCACTTCGGATATTCCACTGCGGCCGAAGGCGAATAAAAATCCTAAATTACTTTTTATGAGGTCTGTAATCTACCAGTGAATATCCCGTGAAAATCGGTCCAACCATTTTGGAAATAGCAATGCGGACGAAGCCGCGGACAAATAAAATAGAATATGTCAACCGCTATAATTTCGGCTATCTACCAGTAAAATTCCCGTTAACATAGGTTCAACCGTTTTGTAGATTACCTGGAACAAACAAACAAAATATAATAATATAAAAATATCGACCGAATATAAAAACATTTTTTTTGTTATTTGTAGCTATATCCATTCACCAAACAGTTATTATATAGTTTTACATACACATACTTTATTTTTGTAATACCTACGTAATAGATTGCAACTAAAAAAATTCAAGCAAAACTAACGTAGAATAAACTTTTCTAATAGGAACACAAAATAATCTTTGAAAATGTTTGCGATAGAAACTTACCACGTTACCATGGCGACGTATGTAATACTAACGCTAATACGCAGCGAAAGCAATCAAAACGAAAAATATGCCCGATTTTAACACATTCTTCTTTGGCGCTCCACTCCTATTGGTGTTAGCGTCATGATATAGCCTAAAGCCTTCCTCGGTAAATGAGCTATCTAAAACTGTTTATTTTTTAAATCGGACCAGTAGTTCCTGAGATTAGCGCGTTCAACCAAAGAAACAAACAAACTCTTCAGCTTTATATATTAATACGTGAAGCCAAAACTTTGTACCCTTTTTAAGCGAATTGCGCGAACGGATGAACTTGAAATTTAGCATAGTTAAAGTCTATATGGCAGAGAAGTGCAGAAAGCTATTTTTTGTATAAAATGAATTAGAAATACATTAAATTAATTAAAATATGCATTACTCACACTACAACTTGTATTTTACACACATGTAAATGAAAGACTTTTTGACATCCGTCATTTTAGTTTTACGGTCACTTTACGTATTAAATATTTTTGACATCACTGACGTTGCATGCCTTACATGCCCTTTGAAATCAACTGGTCAAATTGTAGGTTATTTTTATAATAATCTTTATATATATATTTCTTCTGTGCGTGTGTATGTCACTGAACTCCTCCTAAACGGCTGGGCCGATTTTGATGAAATTTTGTGTGCGTGTTCCAGTGGACCCGAGAATGGTTTAGATTCAAAATTGGATCCGGTAAGTGGCGTTGCGGTTGAATTTTAGATTTTTTTAATGTCAAGGCAGGACAACGTAGACAACGTTAGCTGGACGTGGTAGAAGAAGAAGAGGTAGAGGATATTTCCACAACATGCCTCCCTAGACTAACCTCCTAGGTAGGGTGGGTATAGGGTAGGAAATCACTGGCTTGCCTACTTTCAAAGTAGACTTGACCAGGGATTAAGTAGGAGTAGGGCGTACGGTTAGGGTTGGTTAGGTAAGAGGGGGGCTGTTAGGCTTAGGGTTAGTTAGGTTGGAGGGGCCCTGGGGAGGCCATGGTGGACGAGGAGTAAACCTCGGTAAAAAAATCAATCGCGGGACGGCGGCGGAGCGGCTTGGCCTCTCCGCTGCCGGCCGAACCCAGGGGGGAAGGGGCGGGGGTCCTGACTTCCCATTGCACGGGTTCGGCGGGCTGGGAGGCAGTCTTGTAACCGGGCTGCCTCAGCGGGTGCGGCGTCGGAACGCCTGCCGCCGGGGGCGTCTCGGAGCTTGCTCACGCTACCCCGAGGCACTCCCATAGTGCGGCGTAGGTTATCGTGGAGTTTTTTAGTCGATTAAAGGTCGACTCAGTTCAGGACCTCCCCCGGGGACCTGGCAATGTCTGTGAAGAGGGTTCTCCACGTTAAAAAAAAAAAAAAAGGACAACGTCCGCCCGGCCCGCTATCATATATAAATATGTTGATTTTCACGGAACTTTCACCAACAGATAGCGGACATCATACTAGCTGTTAACCGTGGTTTCGCCCGCAGTACTATCTCCAAAACGGTTTGACCGATATTCACGTAACTTTCGCTGACAGATAGTTGACCTTATAAAAAGGAATTTAAGCAATTTTAGTTTATACTAGCTGTTAACCCTGGCTTCGCCCGCAATGTTATCTCCAAAACGGTATGACTGGTCTTCACGAATTATGAACGAAAATGAATTCATTTTCAAAAGTTAATGGTAGTATCAAAGACATCTTTGTTTTGGATTCATCACTCGATTCTATTGTGTATCCATTACTTTTCCAAATGATGATACTGGGCATATCACTATTCCTTATAATGCACAGACTATATTTAATTCAATACCATCCAGAAATACCACGCACCTATGGTGTCGTGTAAAAGTAATTGAAAATTGTGTCATGAGTTGCGATAAATTTCTTTATTTTCGTAAAGTTATGTTTACTTAGCATTTGAGAGCCTTACCACCTTTAACCGCCTGTTTTTTGTTTCAAATTTATAATTAATTTCTATTTTCATTTAGACACCGATTTTTTTGTTATGATTATATGATTTAAAAAAAAAGTAGTAAATAACTGAGTAGGCATGATGAAAGCCTTTGAGTATAGACTTGATAAAAGACCCTAATAAAGTTCAAACTTTAAAAATTCAATGAACTATGGTCGAATGTCGACCACTGGGCGCTCACTAGTTAGTATAGATTTATAGTCCTTATGTTTTTACTTTTGTTTTTTAGTACACAAGTCGTGGTGGCCTAATGGTTTGACCGGTGGAGTATTATTTCGATGTCCGCAGGTTCGAACCCCAACATGTACCAACGACTTTTTCGGAATTCGCGTACATTAACTAATTTATATTGGTAACACTATCAGCTGACGGTGATGGAAAACATCGCGAGGAAACCCGAACCTGAGAAATGTTCTTGTAGTACTACTGTATGTGGGAAAAATATAGAACTGTGGATTTCTCAGAGTTTGAAATCGCCAATACGTCGATGGCTAGCGTGGTGATTACGCTCATACCTTCCTTCGGGAAGAGGCCCATGGCCCTGCAGTGGGGTCTCTTACAGGCTGATGGTGATGATGATATTTTTATTAACTTTTACTAAGTCGATTATCCCAGATCATTCAGTTTGTAATTTATCATTATCATTATTTATTTTGACTTGATTTTATTATGACTGTATAGCAAACGTCTACCAAAAAGGGAAAGAAACAGTACGTTTTTTCCTAGATGAGTAAGATGCCCTATGTCCTTATCTGTACTCCTAACTTGATTAGTTCAGTCTTCATCCATAACAAACATTGGCATTTGTAATCCTAGTTAAGACTAGATATTATTAGGATTCTTATCTTCTAAGACTTATTAATTATTTGTAAAGACATGCCGTGTAGAAAATGATATCAAAACCGACCTGGACAACAATATCTATAATAATTGCATTGAACGCATACAAAAGAGATTCCTTGAATTCATCTATTACAAATGCAAATAATACAGTGAAAACTATTCTCTTTGATATTATTGTAAACTTACACACATAATGGCCATCTCATATCTCCTAAATATCACTAATGGTATGGCAGAGTCCGTGGTACTGTTCAGCAGTATTAACCTAAGAATACCTACTACTCTCACTGGTAATGAATTACTTCTAAACGTACCGTTAGTGAGATCATCAAATAGAAAAAATTTTAGTCAGAGCTAACAATACAATGAACAGTGACAATCTTTGACAGACCTCTTTCACACGGGATTTCTCAAACTTAAGAAAATTATTACCAACTATTTTTTTAAATAAATCTACCAACTTAATCCATCTTGTTAATTATTGTCGTATATCTGCGTGAAATTACAAATACCCTTATTTATATACATATTATATATTTCTTTGGAATGTTCTGTAGATTAACAAATATGTATATAAATAAGGCTATATGTAATTTACTCGTATATATATATATTAGCTGACCCGTGCAACTTCGTTTGCAGCAAATCGGTTGTTACCGGTTTCAATTGTATTTTAAACGCATTAAAAAAAACATAATCCCCAATTGCAGCTATACCTACCGTTTCCAATTGTGAATCCAAACAACACAGAGACTCACTCAAACATACCCATACCCATACATTGGTATGTGAGAACTCTTTTAAAATACGCCGTGAACCCGTTCGCAGCATCACCTACTGGGCCCAATTAAGATAAAATATAACCTACATATATTGGCGATAAATGTCTTCCCGATACCCTTTGAGTTACTCCTGCGCCACTCATCTCCGTACCCATTCACAATTAGCGTAGATCCAGCGGCAGCGTCAGGGCAATAATTTTGCAGGCTTATAGTTTATATTTCACATTATCTTCTGACTAACTTCATCAATTAACATTTTCTACATTAAATTTCTATTTTGATTTAGTTGTTTGATCCATAAGAAATTGTAAAGTATACGTAAAATCTGTATCCACACGTAATCTCTTCAAATTTATTTTGCTTTTGACATATAAACCTTCTTTTTACCTGAGATATTAAACTTAGATATATGGTGTCGTAGATTTTTTCGTAAAAGTAATGAATATTTTTGCTATAGATTTTATTTTTTTAATCCAAACTCTTCAAGCAGCGCTCGCTATATTATAGATTTTTTTGCCGAGATCAGTTACATTTCCTGTAACTAATTATTGAAAAAAAAAAATATATATATATATTTGCAATATTAAAAAAATATATTGCTATAGCACAAAGAAAACTTTACCAAAATCCGTCAAGAATTTCATTGACTACAAATTTTTGACTTTTATCGGTTATCTTTGAGAACCCCTTGTGTTTTATGGGACAAAAAGTATCCTAGATGTTACATTATAACATAAGTTATCACTGTGTCAAGATTGGTTCAGTATTTCTGAGTGATACGTGTATACAGAAACAGACAGATAGACAAAACTTCTAAATTAATTATTTTTGGCTTCTATAACGTAAACAAAGTCTACCCCGATTATAATTTTCAAAAAATATTTATTTTACAGATTTGGTCTTGTTACAGTAAGCTGAAGAGTTTGTTTGTTTGAACGCTCTTATCTCAGAAATTACTGCTCCGATTTGAAGAGTGTTAGATAGCTTATTTATCGAGGTAGGCTATATACTATGTAGCATCAAGCTAAGACCAATGGGGGTGGAGCATCAATGAAGAATGTTCCAAAATAGAGATTTTTCTCGGGTTCGGGGGCCAAATGTAACTATTACACGCGGACGAAGTCGAGGGCAGAAGCTAGTATGTTATATCGATGTATAAATTACTACCTTACAAAGTTTCGTGAAAAACTCTCTAGTAGTTTTTACGTAAATTTCTTCTCTTTTATGTTTTCTTAAAAGTAAAATAAACAGACATACAAATGTGATATATATGTAAAACATATGGCATATAAGCCACTACCATACCAAATTTCGTCAACATCCGTCCAGTAGTTTTTACGTGAATCCTGTACAAACGACAGACAGACCGACAGACAGACAAAAATTTTAAAAACTATAGAAATGTGTTCTGTCTTTGATTGTAAACCCTCCTAGAGTATTTTTTCTTTAAAATATTTAATGTACAGATTTCGTCCCGTTAGCCTTTTATTATATGTAAAGATGTACACTCAAAGAAAGAAGGGTCTCTGGCGCAATCGAGTAAAAATAAAAGACGATTTTACGATTCAATGTTTAACGCCAACCAACCACCAACATTAAAATATATAATATAACATTGACAATTAACAAAATCAAACAACAATTACACGCCTTCATAATAAAAGGCATCATTTTCGCAAATACCGTTACTTAATCGATTTACTCCGTTTTCTTTGTTCTTCTGTTTGCTTCTGTTGTTGTTAATTCATATGTGCGATTTTCCGTCTCCTTCTTCGTTTCTCTTTCTTTTGTTTTATTTTGTAATCTAAAAAAAACATCATTATTAATATTCCAATTCAGAACAGTACAAAGAAAAAATGATATGCCAAAAAATAATTATAGATACCTAATAAAGTGTTTTGAGTTAATGGATTAGTGGATATTATTTATTATTGACTAGATGTACCGCAGATACGCACGCGTTTTTTTTTAATTATATTAAAGAAATATAAAATTGTGAGACCATGTATAATTATTGAAATTCTCTTATAAACTCCAAGAATAAATATAATGGAAGTTCATATCTGTATCTATGTAATTTGAATTATATTGTCGTTTTGGACATTTTGGCGCTCATTTTTTTTATTACCGCGCTTTCGTCTACCTAACTCAACAACCATAGTAACATTGTCGAATATTAAAAACTGCTTAGGCAGATATAAAGTTTCATATATTGATTTATATTTATGCAAGATTTCAAGTCATCAGCTCATTCATTGTTTTCAATTCAACATTATAATTATTAATAGTAATTTTGAAGATAGAAGGGTCTTTCTAACGTTTTTTCATATATCATAAACGTATTACTTATTACTTACTGATAATATGGGAATATTATATTACTATAATAATATCTTTAAGTCATTGTTTCACTAGTTCCTTATACTGTATAAGTGAGCACTGAGGTAGTTATATGGTGGGTTAAGGTTCCAAGTATGTTGCTGATGATAACTCTCATTTCACACACTGTTAGTATTTATATATCTAATGTATGAGTTACATGTTTCTATAAGTGACGTGCGTGTCGTACTTATAATTATTTTTAAAGATCATTTTTATAATTGTGCATTGTCTCACAATTTTATATTTCTTTTATACAATAAAAAAAAAACGCGTGCGAAGCTGCGGGTACTGCTAGTGTAACATATATCTGTATTACTAAAGTCAAATCGTGTACTAAAATTACCAGACCTCAGGTAAGCAACAACAGTGCTACCCTTGTAAACTTCTTGCAAGTAACTCTATAATGAAATGTGCTCATCAGGTATTTACAGATTTCTATTTTCATTGTAAATTGTGAACCTGTTACTTTCCTGAAATCCGTTATAAACATTTGATTCGTTTTTACTTTACACTTTCGTCTGCAATCAAGTGCTACTTTTATACCGGTTTCTCGAATTGCATGTAGGAATAGTTTTTGCGATACTAACATTCCATTCAAATTATGTAACACTTGTTAAGTGAAAAAATATATTGGATATACTTACAGTGTGGCCAAGAGAACGTTCGAGATATTGCTTAGAGGAGCTTCTATAAGATGCCAAGTCAAAAAGCTTATGATATAACATATTATAATAATACAAATGGTTTTAAAAACCTGCAACATAAACAGTGATATTTCATTTGTAATAAATCTATGGAAATCATAAAAACAGTTATGAATATAATTAGTATATCAGAGTAGTATATCAGATATATAGTAGATATAGTAGATCAGAGTATTATGTATAGTATTACACTGATAACAAGAATAATGACATGTCTATTGGTACTTATTAAAATTTCTTTATTTATCTCATTCAGTATCCTCTTGTTAATCTGTGACCTTCGTTGTGTGCTGGGTTCTCAAAATTGAAAAAAAATCCTCAAAGTAGAAATATAGAAATAAGTTAACCGTAGAAAATTCACATTTTGCAGTTTCTGTTACCAACAGATGACCTCAGAATTATAAATAATATAATGTCTCCAAAATACAGTATACTAGTAAATATTAATTACGTTGCCAAATTGGACTTATTCATTATTCATATTGCCCGGGCAGTATAAATAGCGCTCTGCTTAATGATTTGGTCCATAATAATATGACAAACTAGGTGTTAGGTTAGACGGTAGCAATATTTTACAGTACACTCATTAGTCGTTTCTGGTTCTACATCAATTAAAGAAATAGGTGCTTAATATTTAACCTGATTATCTCGTGAAAAGCAAAGCAAATCTGATCAGATGATTTACGTAAAAAGCGTGGTGAATCACCGTGTGCTGCCTCTATGCCGCCCGGCTGACCTGCGTCCCACACTTCGACCCGTTTCCTATTGTTCGATCGTGCGGCATTCCGACAATAAGCAGTTCCGTAATGATTAACCTTGAAAAGCGCTTCTTCAAATCTGTTCATTAAATCTAGGTGTAATTTTTTACATTTCAAAGTATCGTTCCCATACTTTTAAAAGTTTTAGAAGCAACTTTAACTAAGGTTCTCTTTGTTGTTTGTTAGTAGTTGTTTTGATATTATTATTTTATATCTTAAATGTGACCATGAACTACCACACTATTAAACGGTGTTAACATTCAAACTGTCGTCTGGTATATATTATACGAGATTCGTGAATACCAAAGTAGTTTGACCGATTACCTTGAAATTGAACATATGCGTTATACATTAATTTTGCATATAGTTCAATAATAGTCACGTTTACGTTAATATAAGTGATGAGAAATGTTCCAAATTCTAAGGCAATTTCAATTTCTTTGTCAAGAAAGTACTACTGATATCCTTTAAGTATGTGTATGTCAAAGGTTTGAGTTAATCCAAATTTGTCTTACCCAATGCACCATGTCATAACTGAAAGGTGATCGTATTGACCCCATCATGTAGTATATAACAGTCATATGTATTACATAAACACCGTAAGATAATCGCCTCATTGGTACCATCCATTGTAAATTTAAACAGTTCGTTATTATCGCTGTAAATTAGACACTTTAGAATTAATAAACGACAAATTTAAGACTGAATAACATGAGTCGTATATTGTAAAATGCATGTCCACATAAGCCTAATACTTTAATTTACTTATTAATATGTTGTTTACAAACTCATAAAGCAAAGTTTATAATGGTATGTCAACAAATATATATTATGTGGATCAATTGTCGTCGCGAATGTTTCGAAAAGACCCGGAACGATATAAAAAAAATTTGAAAAGATTATGAAATTTTCTTATTACATATAATAACTTTATAAAATATCATTAGTATTTATGATACAATACTTACGAATAGTACCGTATTCACAGAAAACAATAAGACCGCATATTGCAAATGCCCATAATACCCTATTGAATGCGGCAAACGTAGCTATCTCTAATGGGTCGTAATCTTTATGTATCAAAGCCGCACCGACATTTAATACTCTCTCCATCAGAAACAATGCTGTCAAGGCACCGAGAAGTGACCATTTCTATGAACAATACAAAAGTTTTTATGATTCCAACAAATCCATGATATGTCTATGAAGTGGCCCTTGAAACTACAAGCTATTAAATTAGAGAGTAAATACACAGCAGTGCAAGAAATAGGGTGTCCAGTAAAGTAAGAGAATAAATAAACATTTGTTACCGACATGACGATTCACAAAAATCGCGATGAGAAAAGGAAAGGACTACAACGCTGGTTTTCATACTTGATCAGCATAACATATGGACAAGTTTCAAGGCATTTCGAATCTTATTCACAATATATCTCCGCCATTCGACACATTTAACAAGCAGTGACATAAAGACATATTTGACATAAATTACAAACCGTGGGAATAATTTTCCTATAGTTTACAGGATTGTAAACAGCCATGAAGTGCCCAAGCACCATTCCGACAATAAAAGTGCTTGCACGGTAATGTGGTAATATGTAACTACGAATAAATGCCAGATCTCCTCTTTTCCAAACTTCTGATCTTCTGTTAACAAATTAATATATCAGTTTATTAAGATTGAAAGCTGCGATCCCATCGGCCATCTGTTTTATGAACAATTTACCCTATGAATCTATAAAATTTCAGAGTTAAGTCAGTAAATTTGGTTATTCTGCGGTTTTTCTCATTTTCTCAAACATAGCCCTCTTCATTGTTCTTTGGGTGCTTTTAGGCTATCCTATAAGGCCCATGGCAGGAAGTTAATTTTCATTCAGCATTAAATAACAATTTTGTAAATATATTTGACATAATCTTTGAGGTTTGGAGTGAATAAAAAAAAGTTGGACGACTCTTTCAGACTCTCCGTTTTATTAAATTGTTAATTTATTATAATTTCTTAGGGTCTATGGAAAAGCGTAATATCATTGACTTGAACTATATACATATGTATAATAGAAGCTAAATTAAAATCAGTCTAGCGGTTTCACATACAGCGAATTTTAACCTAACAAATTATTTTATTGTATCGTTGATGGAAATGCTAATTCACTGACGTGATGTGACCATATTTAGAGGTTACTATATTAGTTAATCTTTAGATTTTAACAATTATTTTTATCATACTTGGCCATAGTGAATATGAGTGCTGAAAGGTTGTTCTGGTATGTAGTTAACGCTGGAAGCAGTAGCGACAATAGAAAAATCACCACTGTACAGATTAACCCGATTCTTCTTTTCTTTTGATATACATAGTAGAGAATCGTGCCTAAGATTGCGAGACTGTAGTCACAGGATGTATACCACGTGACCGAGTGACACTGTAAATATAAATAAAGTGATTTAAAAATTATACGGGTTTCCAAAGATAATGCGTTTTACGTCTTCTCAAATTGCACTGGATTAAGTTTTAAACTTTATGATAATTTGCAATTTTTTTAATAAATATACGTACAAAACACTCTGCGTTGTTTGTCTTTTCGTTAAGTTGTCTTTTCGAACTCTTTCTTTTTTCAAATTTATGATATTGCATATACCAGGTGTTAGGTTAGTCGCTTACCGTATTCTAAGAGATGATAGTTCATTGTCACATTTAACATATAAAATAATAATAACAAATGAAATGCTAATAAACAACAGAGAGAACCTACGTTAGAGTTTGTTCTAAGACTTTCAAAAGTATAAACGCAAACGAAGTAAACCTAGGTGCAATGACCGGTGTCGAAAGCTGTAAGGGACAACTGGACAAATCGGACAAAAAACCATTTTGTGTTGTTTATGCCGTTCCCACGTTCACTTTCAAGAAAAGTGAAGTCACCCGATGGTCGTTGGCACTGTGATTTAACATAGACGCGTAGAGGATTGCATTTAATTTTTCTAGATAATTAGGTCAAATATTAAACACCTATTTTCTAAATTGATTTAGAACGAGAATCGAGTGCAGAGTGCCCTCCATAAATATTGCTACTGTCTAAACTTTCAGTGTATCACTTATTAACTTTCATCACCAAATACTTCAAATAGACAACGATTTAATTTAAAAAAATATATGTTTTTGGTATACCGCATTGAAAGGGTTCATGTAAATTTCGATTAAGAATAATTTTGTCGACCAGTTCTTGGCACAATCTTCAGCCTCGAGGTTATTTATAGTCGGCCAAAAAGGACCGCTCCCGACATGAGAAGACACGTAAGCAAGATAAAAAACTATGAGCATCTGTAGTCCAATTACTCTGAAAATAAAACAATAGAATATAAATAGATCGCGACGTGTAATAACCGCCTTATCAACACACTTAGGCATATCATGTTTCATAACCAACCGATATGTATTCAACGATCAAGTGATAGACATCTGAAGCCATCTGAGTTACGACAAATACTCACGTGGTACTAAACCCGGCATAATTTCATTTTTTATTTGGCACGCTTCAGAATTAATCAGTAGCGAGAAATTTACAAACCGACGAGATAGGACCACGATCGATGGATTGTGGTAGGCTCTTTTCTGCTTACCATCAGACACAATACTGTCACTTTCCTGCGCGGTTAGACATAAAAAATTATAAATTAAATTGTCAGTTGTTTTCACTTAATGAATTTGCCTTCTCCACGAAAATGAAGATTCTAATGGAATATAATTTTACATAATAATGAAATAGCTACATAAAGATACATTATTTGATCACTAAAAGACTATTAAAATCGTAACATTGAATCAAGTTTCATCTGTGTGATCTAAAGAACGTTTACGCTCTACTTTATATATCGGCACCATAACATTTGGATCAAGCTCGGTATGGCATTTTTTCCAAATTTTACTAGAATTTGAACCAATAAAAGACCAGATATCACGAAGAACGTATCAGTCACGACATCCAAATGTAATGTTACAAAAAACTTCTTTTCTATATCCTTAAAAAATGTTTAAAAATTGATAACAATTCCACGGTTTTTAATTGTAATTTTACGGTTTGTGTAAGTCCTTCGGACATTTTCATGTTTTAAACAAACGACCGTACAAAAGAATAAAATGCAATTCAATATCTTATGCTGTACACGTTATTTGGAGTTTTACTACAGTCTCACGTGCAATTAAATGACGATCTTTTCTAATATTTGCAACCGTGACCTACACGCAGGACTTATTCCCAAATACAACTGCTGGGATACCCTTAAGATAATGTAGTTAAAAACTCTATCACCGTTATATAGTTTCATCACGGCATATTCTTTCGCAGTAACCTTAGGCTTATCATAGGAACCAAAACTACGTCAATTTGACGTCGTGTCCAAAATCACTACAATTAAGCTATCATCGTTTCATTGAACATGGTTGCTTCAAATATAAACAGAAAAGAGATTATCTGTATATGATAATACAAAAAAAAATATGCTTTTGATATTTGTCTTACCAGGTAATTCAAATGACTATGTTACAAGTTGATATATTTAATGTTTTCAAGTTAGAACTTGGAATATTCGTATTTTGCAGTTAGTCATGGCTTGCAGTGATAATAAACATCGTAATGAGACCATAACATGGTGATAGAGCCTTTTCAAATGCCCAGCTTAAAACCTAAAACAGTAAATTTCTAATTTATCACGAAATATCAATATGTTTGATGGCATTATGTACACAAGAGACAGATTGTGACCGCACGCCAAAGTCTACAAAGTTCACAAATAACGCTTACTTACATTTTCTAAATCGAGTGTGTTAAAAGCATAATTTTGTGAATATCCATTGACGTGTCCTGCGACGACTATTATTGAACTGATGAATTTCATACCATCCAATACCATTACGCCACTGGTACCGGTACTCATTAATATGTTTAAGTTCCGTCTCCAGCAGAAACACTTTGCTAATCGGGTTACTGGAAATAGTACATACTTTATACTGTGATTGACTTTATTAAAATACATAATGCAAAATGCAAATATTCTAATACTTATATATCTTAAAACTTACAGAGCTGTATATTCCGTAGGGGAATTTAGGTAAATATTAAATGGTTTTTGAGGTAATATTAAATATTGTTACAGACTTCGCATAATATTTTGATATTGCTAAAATAATTACATAATTAAAAGGTTCTTCATCTCAGCATGTATTAAGCACGTACATCTTTTCTAAATTCAGCGCATATCTGAATCCGAAAAACCTAAACCGAAACGCACCATAGCAGTCTTCTTCGATGTCGCCAAGGCCTTCGATAAGGTCTGGCATGAAGGACTCGTCCATAAACTATTTCAGTCTCATGTATCCGATAGATTAGTTCATATAATTCGCGATTATCTCACCGATAGGACTTTCCGCTTTAGAGTGGATGGCGAAATGTCCTCGCCCTACCGGATACCCTCAGGTGTATCCCAGGGCTCCGTTCTCGAGCCCTCACTCTTCAATCTGTTCATCAGTGACCTACCTCGGCATAAGGGAGTCGAGGTTTGGGGTTAAGTGGGGATGGGGTACGCTGAGGGGGGGGGGGGTACCTCGAAACCACAGGGAAGGAACAACAGGTGCAACATAAATCCCCGGTGGAGCCTTAGGCTGCCTTCTAAGACCATATTGCGTGGTGAAGAACCAAATCCTACTAGAGATGGCCCTGTTGGCGCAGAGCACTACGGCTCTAGGCTGGAAAGCCGATAAACACTTTTGACTGTGGCGTGTAAGCAGCGCACTCAGTACCGGGCTAGGGCGGAGGAGTAGCCATTTTGGATCATTAATACAAAACGCTTAGCCGGTCCTGGCAGATCTAAGTCGGCAGTTTTTGCTCCACGGCGAACTCGAGCACTTTGAATAATCGTCTCACGGAGGTCTCGTCGTGCTATGCGTACAATAATAGGTCGAGACCGGGCTCAACAGGCCTAGATGGGTCTGTGGCGATAATATGTAAACCTCCAGCTCGATCCGCGCTATGTCGCGATCCTCGAAGTAACATTTAATTTGGTGGCGATGAGTTTCACTGTATGAGTTAGATTTTCCCCGTGGCTTTCAGGTATAGTTGTGAGTTCGATATCATTGCCAAGAAGTTCCTGATCCCGGCCATTAATGTCGTGTTTAAGTTGTGTGTAACGACCTCATCAATATTCGACTTGGCAGTGATCCGATTGACTGTCTGCTCATGATCGTCTAGCCTCTTCTCTATTTTATCCACGCGGCCAATGAGAGACCTTATCTCTGCCATAGCCTCTCGAAAAGTACGAAATTCATCCAGGGTAATGTACATCTCGTCCCTAATTTGAAGCAGTTCTAATTCAAATCCACTGATTTTTCTGTAACATTTTGAACGACATTACCTGGAAAAATCATTACATTCGATATGCTGTCTTTTGTTACTCTCTTCTTACGTTCATAAAATAGCCAGGAGGAAGTAATTACTCCAGTCTACGGCAAGGCCACACATAGACGATGAAAGTGAACGCTACACTTTATATATTTTGCGCCATCTGTTAGTGACATAAATTTGCTACAGCTAACAAACTTTACGTCTATCATAGCGTTTAAGATATCGATCAATTTAATACACAGCTATGCCAAGAGATGGCGTTATATTACAATCGGAAATTTAATATATCTTTATATATAAAAATCAATATTTGTGTATTTGTCCGCTATGCATGCCGAAACTACTGAACAGATTGTGATAATAATTCAGGGAGGTATTCTGGGGACGCTCGACAGTGTTCTTGTATCGAAAAATCTATATATATGTTTAATATATTAATGATATTGTTTTCCTTAAAGAAAGAAAGGGTTTTTTGTTGTTATTAGAACTTTTGACACTACATTTCAATATCATTTTAACATATTTGACATATTTCAATTGAATATAATTAGCTATTTAACCCATCGGCTTCCAAATTAGCCACAATAGGTCGAAATGGCATACGCTAAGTTTTTAATAACTTTTTAAAATTGTACGACATTCGGCAATTACATTTATGTACTCGTATGCTTGCAATAATACATTTATTTATATGACAATGTGATACATTACGTAATAAATACCCTTTCTTTATCATCCACCTACACAGGTGAATTAATTGCTATATTAGAAGCTATCAAATTTGAATTATCACATAAATTAGATCAAACTATCATATTGACAGATTCTCTGAGTTGCTTAGAAACTATTCAGCATAGTCCGATTTTCTCTAGAGTCCCCAGTTATCATAATTATTAAATTCCATTTGTATCAACGTCATTGTTAAGGAATTTATGCAGTTCTGGCATGGATGCCAGGACATAGTGGGAACCGGGGTAAAGAAGCTGTTGCTCTTCTTGCTAAAGAAGCTATCCAGACTGGATATTTTAAACACTATAATACCTATGTTCAGGATTTATCCTCTCCAAACAAGACTGATTTGTTTGCATCATGGAACTCAAACTGGTATGCATCCAACCAAATTAATGGCAAATCATGTTTCCAAATATATTCAGGATAACATTCCGGGTAAGCCATGGCTTTATAAGTTTCGTAACTGTTACGAGCTTGCTGCGTGTACTATCTGTAGACTGACGATCTATTTGTAGAGGTGTGCTCTCCAGTCCATCTTGCAGAGCTCAGAATCAGGAACAACTCAATATGTAAATGTGGGTGGCTGAAGACACTAGAACACATTTTTTTCAGTTGCCCCAATTTTGTATTGTATTGTATGATATTTTACTTAACAATATACTACCTTCGTCAGATTTTAACAAAAGCACAAAGGTGTGTATTTTCTTCTTTTAACTTTATAAATTTTAACTAAATTAAACTTTAAGGTAACGCGGTATTACTAACAGTAATTATTATGTAAATATACATAATTATTTAAGGCATGATGTCTGTAAGTGTTGTGTTTGTCTTTGTGTATTTCAATGGCATAATATGGAAGAATTAAATTATACAATAAAAATTTAATACTACCTATAAAGTTACTCTCCCATGACTGACTTGCCACTGGTAGAATTCGTATCTATTAAACTCCAATATTAAAAAGTTGAAGTTGAAGTTAGTGAGTTTGGATGTTCTGGGTAATCTCTGGTACTACTGATCCGATTTTGAAAGTTCTTTCACTGTTAGAAAAGTATATTAGACTCCTTTTTTTGTTACATATATATTTTCAATAATTGATCACGATAAATGTAATTAAAATTAGCAAAATTCTATAATATGACGTGCGCTGCTTGAACGGTTTGAAATAAAAGAATAAATTCTATGGTAAAAATATTCATTACTTTTACAAAGAAGTCCGCGACACCATATATATCTAAGTTTAATATCTCAGTCAACAAGATGATGGGCTATGTGCTAAAAATAAAATAAATTTGACAAGATTAAGTTTGGATGCAGATTTCACGTATACTTACAAATTCTTATAGAACAAATAACTAAATTGGACCCGATTGGTGATGCTGCAAACGGATGCTAGGTTTATTTTATAAGATTTTTCATGTACCAACTGGGTATAGTGAGTTCCTGAATACTTTGGATTCACGATTGAGAACTGCAGGTGTCGCTGTAATCGGGTATTAGGTTTTTTAAGATTTTTTGCGTTTAAAAATATAATTGAAGCCGGTAGTAACCTAGATGGTGCAGACAAAGTTGCACGGGTCAGCTAGTTTATACACATAACTAGCGGGCCCGGCAGACGTTGTCCCGCCCTGATTATAAAAAAATCCTGGACAAATTATGTACGAAAACGGTCCTCGTACATTACTTTATCCACTGCATAAACTGCATCCGTTCTGTAGTTTTTCAGTTTATCGTGAACAGACAGACAGATAGACGCGGTAGGGGACTTTGTTTTATACTATGTGATGATAAGAATGTAAACCTAACGTGTCTGTATTTTTTAAATTTATGTTAAAAAAATTGTTGCAGGTGTCTTGGAATAAGTAATAAAATACATTTCAATCATTCTTAGAAATGTCTGTTTGTATGACTACGCGTACTGCGTTCATGATAAAACCTTTTCAAGAACACCATAAGCCATGTCTTCGAGAAACATTTAGTATTTGTTTTATTAAAATTGGTTCACTCTATCAAAAGTTATTGTAATTTTAATGACGACGCGACTTAAGTACGAGAGAAAAGTAGATAGTAAATAGACTTAATACATTCAGATGACTTTATTAGTAACTGTTTTGTACATCAGGTTCCACGCGTTTCAAGTCGCGGGCGCAGCTAGTTATATATATAATTATTCTGCCCGATTTTGATGAATTTTTTTATGCGTATTTAGGTGATTTCAAGAATGTGTCAGATTCATAACTGGATGCGATAGGTGGCGCTGTTATCTGGTTTCAGGATTTTTCTAAGGACAACGTCTGCCATGCCTTGTTTTAGATAAAAAAAACTATGTCCATAACCACCATAGAGGGACACACTGGATTAAGTTGAAAGTTTCACATACACCTCGCTTAAACAAGTGTTAATTAATTTTGGACACTTTTTGTAATCACGTTAATATTATTTTAGTTAGGGTAGAGATGAACAGATTTGAAGGACAGTACGTATTGTTTCATATTTCACTTTTTCCTTTGCACAAAAATACAGGCCAACAATGAAATATGTATAATATCACTGTATTAAACACCCCGCTAATAAATCACATACGTTACATAAGCACTATTAATTGTATAACAACAAGAATACAGAGAGCTATGAACTGACCTAACGTCCGTCTACCTCATATATAAGAGTTATTGAAGTATGTATGCTTCGTACAGATATATATTTCAATAACTCATATAAGTATGTATATGTAGCTCAGCTTAGGTCAGCGGTATTCCACAGGGGCATTCCTTGGCCCGCTCCTGTGGAACATCGGCTATAATTGGGAGTTGCGCGGAGCACTCCTTCCTGGCGCAGAAGTGACTTGCTACGCGGATGATACATTGGTGACAGCGCGTGAGAAAACCCTTCGAGACTCTCTACGGTTGGCTACGGCCACTGTTGCCCAAGTGGTCGGGATGATAACGTTGCTCGGGCTTGAGGTGACCTTGAACAAAACGGAGACTATCTGTTTCCATGGCCGCCGAAGAGCACTTCCTTCCGACACACACATCGTTGTGGGTAAAGTCAGTCTAGATATGAAATCCACGATGAAGTAACTCGGGCTGGTATTGCATAGCCGGTGGAAATTTGATGCACATCTTCGGCAGCTGGAGCTCAATGTGATGCGCAGCGACAACGCGCTTGCTGGCCTGCTTCCTAATATTGGCGGGTCAGGCGCCGGATGCCGTGCCTTGTACATGAGAGTGGTACGCTCCATGGTACTTTATGGCGCCCCAGTCTGGCACGATGCACTACAGGGAGTGGCCCCAATGCCGACCCCTGTGGAGCCCCCGCTGCGTGACTCGCCGGACCATACGGCCATCGCCATCTATGTACGCGACCTTCCTATCGACCAAATACGCCTCCAACAGCCGCCGCAGATACGGAGGCACCCCGAAATACCGGAGTGCCTCCCGTATCATACTGTGCGGCAGGCTGTTGAAGGCGTTGGCGATGCCCAAGGACACCGCCGCAAGAAGTCTCTCCCCTTGGGAGGTCGGTGTCTATGTAGGCGACTTAAGGAGGGTATCCACTGTGGAACGTCCTGCCTGGAAGCCATACTGCGCGTCCCAACTTCTTCCAGGTGCTGGACGACCCGGGAAGCAACAACTCTCTTCAGGACTTTCCCGGAGACGTCCAACAGCACCAAGGGCCGATACGCGGACGCGCCGTGCAGGGGGCGACCCACCTTTGCCAGCAGGCATAGCCGGCCCTGCTTCCAGGGTTTCGCGAATCGTCCAACCTCCAGACAACGGCCGAGCAGCCCCCGAAACCACCCCCCTATATAGTCTAACGAAACCGCGAGCACTCGGCCCAGGACTCCATCCAGACCGGGCGCTCTAGTGCACTCTCCATCTCCTTCTGCGTTATAGGGGGGGGGGCATCAAGCACCTCCGCACCACCGGAGGAGGCGGAGGAATGGGAGGAGGTGGCTGCACTGGAGGGTCGGGTAACAATTATCCTCCGACCCTCGCCCCACCTCCGGCAGAAGGGTTTCCGACACCGGAGGCGCCCGTGAGAGCTTCTTTCTCTAGCGATCCTCCTCCTTCTAGGGTAGCGAAGGAGATATCCACTATTGATTTATTGATTGATTATTGCACGCACGTGTAGACGTTCGCCTGGTTGAGGAGGAATAGCCCCAGTTCGGCTGCCTACCCCTCAACGGTCATACACCGCAGGTTCGTGGCCGCTACTCCCCAGGTCCTGAACTTAGCGTTTAAGTCGCCCAGGACGACCACAAGTAGTGGCGACAGCCACCTTACAGACCCCTGGAGGGGGCCCAGGAAAACGTTGAACTCCCGGATGGGTCTGTTAGGGGAGAAGTACGCCCACAATGGCATACTCTCCTCAGACGGCTGCCACGAACCCGGCCACCGACACGCGGACCGCCAGGGACGAACCCGAATCAGACATGACCGCCACGGAGCCGTTCCGATCCCCAGCCCAACGCAGTTGGGTAGAGATGTAATAGGGCTCCGCGGCGACCGCAAGCCCAATACCCCACTCCACTACTGACTGGACCAATAGGTCCTGTGTAGCGGCGGAGTGGTTCAGGTTTGTCTGGAGAAAGTTGAAATGGGTGCGGTCCATTACTGTTCCATTTCAGCTTCTTCCTCACATCCAGGCTCTTGGCTAGTTGCTCGGCCTTTTTTGCGTCCTCGAAGCCAGAAATTCCCATTATATGCAAAGCACAGCCCTGTAGTCCACTCCTCTCTCCGCCGCTGAAGGCCGCAATGCACACACTGCAGCGGAACGAGAAGTGCCTGGCAGCTTTTTCGGACGCTGTTTGACCGCAGTTGTGCCATTGGCCGCCAAAACAGCGGCTTGGAGTGTCGGTACTTTCATTGTTCTTGCCTTCTTCCGGCTGACGACTGTGACCCAGTCTGCTCCAGGCACAGTCGCAGCCGGAGTAGGAAGGTCCGCCCACTCCAGCCCTAAGGGAGCAGTGCTAGGCCCCGCTACTGCCTGGGACCTCAAAGACGCCGGAGCCTTCGGCTTGGGCTGAGGGGCCGCCGGGACCTTCTGCTTCAGCTGTGGGATCGCGCGAGCTCCTTTCTTTTTATCCGCCGCTAACTGCGGGTAGACGGGTGCTTCGGGAGGCAAACGCCTCTCCAGGTTCTCCAGGCACGCGTTTAATATATTGCTAAACGACGCCTGGAGGGTCCCCCGCAACCTTGAGACTGCCCCACCAAGTGCCTCCTCTCAATTCAGGCTAGGAGCCTCCACTATCAATGGCTGGGGAGGGGCAGGAGGGGGCATCTTTTTTGCCTCCTTTACCGCCTTTTTCCATGCCATGATCTCCGCTTTGAGGTTGTCTACTTAGCGGTGGAAGTTTTAGTCTCCATCTTTAATTTGAGGGTTTCCTCTGCCACCGTCCGGTCAACCAGGGACTCCACCACCTCCTGCAGGACCCTCGCCGCCC
>AP028451.1:13437176-13673481 GCA_036509395.1 Antheraea yamamai
GATAACAAAGTCTATCCCGATTATAATTTTCAAAAAATATTTAATGTACAGATTTGGCCTCGTTGGAGTTTTGTTATATGTATATATATCAATAATAATTAATTTGGATATTTCACATCCTGCAGGTGTCACATGACGACTTACTTTTTTCATTCTCAAAAATGTGTTATCTCTTTTTCCTTTAGGTGGACATTATTACTTTTGTTATCTGTGGTAGTTTTCTCCACGTATTATATAAACCACGTGAAGTCTGAAACATTTTGTAAGTATAATAATTCTTATATATGTGGTATCCGTATATAACCGCTTATATATATATGCTTACCGACCATAGCTTACTAAATCACACGTAATTACTTACCGACCAAAGTTATTAAAGTCGCAACATGTAGCTCCGATTTGATTTCGCTTAACGTTATAAATTGCTCCACGCCCCTCATGTATGCAGACCATTTCTTCACTGACAAAATGAGTTGCTCCATTTTTCCAACTGGCATTTCTATTTGTAATGTTATAAACATACCGTAAACTATTTTAATGTATTAACAGTATTTTTCTCGACGCCAGAAGGATAAATTGTGAAGTGAGAATAAATATAAATCTTGATTGACTTACCCACATAACCTATATTATATTTCTAATATCCTATATACACTTAAATACCATTAGTGTTTTTCAAGTTCGTGTTTTTTTTTCTATATTTTATAGGTCTTAGAGCTTAAACACAATCTCACCTTATATTTAATGACCATATAGTCTAAGGAGGTAAACAAGTTTAATCTAGAGTGGACCTGCTCTAAAGTGATGCCAAGTTAAAGCTTAACGTACCTACTCAAAATACCCTACCAAAATGCCATGGTTGCTTCACAATGTCTTCCAAAGATTCTATTAATTCCCATGGATTCAAATCCACGTCGATCAATATGGTGTCCAAACACACTATCAACTAAGTTATCATCACTTCAAAAAGTGAACTTTGTTTTAACATTTTAATCAGTAACTGTTTAATGCATAAATTTAGCGTTTGACCACTATTTCTACTAATGTTAAACGACGATTTGGTCCAGAATGGTAATGTGTTAGGCCTAGAATGGCTTGGAATTGAATTGAAAAAAGAAGGAAGAAGAACGAAAATATGTTTATTGCAGCAAACATATGGATAACACAATAGTAGTAAAATAGAGTTACAAAGATGTATACAATACAGAAAACGAATAAAGAATGTACGTTAAAACATATTAAAATTATGTCACGGTTTAACTGCAAAGGCGCACAATTCAGTATGTGCTGGCTGCTACCTTTACAAATGACCCCAGCGCTGATCTTCCATTGTGGCCAAATTTGCTTTCAATTGCTGCTGCCGGAATATACCTATAGGAACTTGGTGTCGGATGATCAACACATGAGTGATAGCTAGTCAAGCGGTGATTAACAAAATCTCCGTGATTATGCCATTAAAAGTTACGGCTCATCTTAAATCTCCCATTTTTAATAATTATTGTCACATATTTTAATATTTAAGACGTAATGAGAACCCAGCCATTACATATTAATTAATTATATTTTGACAATTACGTAAACTTTGGTGATATTCTTTATAGCTTCATCCACTATTCACAAAATATCTCATGCTTTATTTTTTCTGAGCCTATGAATACTAGTCCACACTATTACTTGCGTTATCACATGTTGAGACGAATACATTTTCTCTGTTGAGCACACTAATTAATTTTATGTTAAGATATGTTTGATATCATATCAAAGTACTACTTAACATTCACGTGAATTCTATCACGGAATATCTGTACCTGTTATGTTTAAGAAATATAATTATAGTATCGACAAGCGATTTAAGACAATAAATAAAATGCTATTAAAAAAATTCAAGTCACAATATAGGTTATTTACTGTTTCCAGTAACCCGATTGGTAAAGTCATTCTGTTTAAATCGGAACTTAAACGCATTGACGAGGACCGGTAACGGTGAGGGAATGGTATTGGATGGTATGAAATTCATCAGTTCACTCATGATAATTTTATTACACACCTTTGCATACGGTGTACATAATTTTTTCAACGGACTTGACGTAGAGAATGTGAGTACACTTTATATGTAAACTACATTATTTTGTGGGCACTGTTTTTATAGTTTCAACTAGACTTAGATTTTTGCAATCATCCATTACGAACGCATGATCGTCAGAACGAGGATCCCGGTAGAAGACTTAACCTTTAAGTTTAGCTCTTCATACTTTGTGTATTTTTGCATTTGACCACAATCTCAACAGAAAATAAATAGCATTATGTGTAAACACAGCATCAATGTGAATCCAAAAGTAGGTCTGGCTCTCAAGTGCAGGTGTTGGAGTACACGTGTTGGTACTTGGTGATAAATTTACAATTTAGTATATTAGGTACTGAAGTAGGCACTTCAGCTCTAACACCTTTTTATGAGTTAATTACGATGCTCCAAGCAACAAGCTTCCATTCATTGCATAATTCGAATCTACCAAGTTAGACACGGCATCGAAACATCTCATTATATTACTATGTTAGTATGTAACATAGTAATCTGAATTACCTATGAAGGTAGATAAAACTATAAAAAGAGGTAAGTTTAAGACTGAATAGTATAAGGACACTTTTGATAAACTCACTGCCTAGTAACAATGAATTGCTTACTAATACTGGATGGCCTCAATAATTTCATTCATGCTAATAGGTTGTTAATGTTCCTATTACATTGTAACACTATTTATGACCTATGTAAACGATTCGTGTTAACTGTTTATAAACAACGGAAAAATTATCACCTTTGCTGATGACATTGTGCTTTTATTTAATAGTCAGAATTGGAAAGATAATATAGTGCTCAGTTAGGTTTTAATTATGTAACGTCTTGGCTACATACAAATCAACTCACATCGAATCCAGACGAAACAAAATTAATCGACTTTTGATACTCGATAAAAAGCTGATTCATCATCGTGCCCGAATACACTAGGTGAAATTATTTACTGTAATTGGCGAAACTTAGAGAAAGTGAAAAACATCAAATACTTGGGTATTGTTGTGGACCATAATCTGAGTTTCCAATATCATATTTTGTCGCCATTACATCGCACCCGTAGAATCATATTAATGTTTAGATCTATCAAACAAGCGGTAGACAATAACATTATGAAAATGATATATCTCGCTTTGTATCAGCCACTTCTACTTTACTGCATTCCGTCTTCAGGAGGAGCTATTAAATGTACTTTACACCCCTGGACTGGGTCAAAAGTTATGTCATTCGCGTCATATAAGTCCCTGATAGAGTATTTTCACAAATAATGTCAGGGCTTAACCATTATACTATCGCTTTTTATCTTTCCAATTATTCTCCGTCGACATGTAGGAACACCAAGTTTATTTTTTTTTTGAGAAGAGATGAAGTTTCGGGGACTCAATAAAAGTTCGTAAATATAACACCTGGTTGACTTGCCATTTTTAAGACTAACTGGGAAGTCTGCTCTATAATAAAGCGAATAAGATACCGAGATTCAATCAATACAACAGTCATAAAATTTATAATTTTAATTTCAAATGATTAAATTCCCAAAGCTACGTAGATACAGAAATACTGGCAAAACCCCAGCTTAAAATATAATTACATTTGGGTAGTTCAGAGCATATACCGTTTTACTTAAAACACAATTCACCCATTATAAACATAACTCACACTTGTCCTACACTTTGTTGTGTGACATGCTCATAAATTTGCCATTTAAACACTTATTAAGTTTTTATTTATTAGATATTTTTTAATTACTGGTTTACAGTACTCGTTATAAGAAATTGTAATATCTGAGATACGGTTTGTAACCAGTGCTGTAAATTAAGTACAAGGCAACTTGGAATATTAAAAATATTATTATTCAGGCAGTTCTATCTGGCAGTGAGTCCTGCATTAGGTTAATGTGTTAGGAAGTTAAAACACATTGTAATTTAATTGCAGCTGAGATTTTAATGAAGTTCTAAATAACGTGTAAAGTATAAGAAAATAAATATTTTATTACTATTTATTCTCTTGAATCATAGTTTCTTTAAAAATGTGTAAAATGTTGAAAGTGGCTATAACACACCGTAAAATTGCAATTAGAAGACGTGGAATCGTAATTAATTTTTGAACATTTTTTTAAGGATCTAGACAAGAGGCCTTTGTACCTAATAGTACATATGGATATCGCAGTTGATACGTTTTTAGTGATATCCGGTCTGTTATTGGTTCAAAGTATCGTAAGAAATAAAAGAAATAGTATATGGGACCTGATCAAAATGTTATGGCGGCGATATGTAAGGTAAGCGTAAACATTTTTTAAATAGGATCGTCTACATCACGAAATATAATTCAATGAGTATCTAATATAATCTAGGATGGTTGGAGTTTAGTGATCAACTAAAGTCCCTTCGTGTCACAATTTCAGTTCTAATAGAGTATATTTAGAATTAAGATCCATTAGAATTTTGGCTCGAATGGTGAAATCAAATACATTAGATGAAAACATAAACTAAAGTTCTCATTTAGGATTTTTATAGCAGCGGAGCAAAGTGAGGCTGTTGTGCCCGACGGTAAGCAGAAAAGAGATTACCACTCAGAGATAGCAATCCATTACCCCTCGTCCTGTCTCGCCGACTTGTAAATCTCTCAACTACTGGGTATACACTTACTGATTCTTAAATGTGCTAAACTAAAAATTGCCACTGCGGCGGGTTTAGCATCATAAGAATAGTGGTTCCGATCCAGATGGTTTCAGATATCTACCACCCGGGTTTTGTCACTGGATAAACATTGATTGCTTATATAACGCGATATGCCTATCAGTTGGTTATTACACGTAGTGTGTGCCGTGACCTATATATACTCTGTTATTCTATTTTCAGATTAATTGGACAACAGATGCTTACAGTTTTTTATCTTGCTTACGTGTCCTCTTACGTTGGGAGCGGTCCTCTTTGGCCAGGTGTAAATAACATGGAAGCTGAAGATTGTGCCAAGAACTGGTGGTCAAAATTATTTTTAATCGACATTTACGTGAATACCTACGACATGGTATACCATAAAAGTTTTTTTTTAATTGAATCATGAGAAAAGTTCTATTATTACCTTGGATTTTTTAAAGTCATGAACTACTGAACGGATTATATCGACACATGTCTTTATGAACATGATAACAAAAAATTCGAATAATAATATTCCTTCAAACCAGTGTCATTTTTAAATCGCTTTGTTTTTATTAACAGTGTCACTCGGTAACGTGGTATAGTTCCTGTGGCTACACTCTCGCGGTTTTAGGTACGATTTTCTACTATATATACCAAAAGAAAAGAAGAATCGGATTAATCTGTATGGTGGTGACTTTTCTACTGTCTCTACTGCTTCCAGCATTAATTACATATCGGAACAACCTACCAGCACTCATATACAGTATTGCCAAGTAAGAAAAAAATAATTATTAAATCTAAACACATAGTTATATCCTCTAACACGTTAAATGCGGACCGAGGTCTAATACGCCTAAGTCTCTCTTGCGGTGCGGCTAAGAAAAACATAAACTTTTCTGTCCTGCGGAGGCCGTAACATCTATTTGATAAATTGTAGGATATAAGTAAATACAGATATATGATCACTATTGAAATCAGAATGCAGTGGTGTACCTACTTTAATACGGGGTCACTCTGACCACGTACCGCACTGAAGAAATAACATTTTATCACAGTGTGAAACAGGGCTCAGAAGGCCCCGTACCGCCACCGACCTCGTTCCGCATACAGCGGCAGTCGCGCGCGACTAGTGCTGCGCATGCGCCTGCCGCTAGAACACGTCAAATAACAGTGGCGAGATGTTGTCAAAAAGAAATTGTATGGCACACCGAAGAAGAAGAGGTAGCAAGTCTAGAATTAAACAACTCAACCTCAGAAGTTCGAAGCGCCCCCGGAGGATCCAATCGTAGTAGTCGCTCGGTGCACAAGAATCATGCTTGAAGAAAAGATTCTCGAGAGGGTAAAAACCACCTCGAGGGTTCTAAATCTAGCAGTGGCGGAAAGCACCAAGTCGACACCCGAGATCAAATGGACGAACGGGGTCCCAGGCTGTGGAAAGACTACGTGGTTAATTAAAAACTTCGATGTGGAGAGGGACGCTGTGGCGACCACCACAACCGAGGCGGCAAAAGACTTACAGGAGAAACTGGTGCAGGCACACGGCAAAAAAGCCGAAAAGCGGGTGCGCACCATGGCGTCCATACTAGTAAATGGTTTCAGAGAGCACGATAAGCGTCCAAGGTTAATCGTGGATGAAGCTCTCATGAACCATTTCGGGTCCATCCTGACTGCCGGCCGGCTGGCGGAAGCAAGCGAAATTCTCCTCATCGGAGATTTCAACCAACTACCCTACATTGATCGAGAAAACTTATTTCGGATGGTTTACAGCAGACCAACGGCCGTAGCTGGTATTGACCAACAGCTCACTTGCACATACAGGAACCCGATGGATGTAGCCTATGCGCTGAGTCAAGTATATGACGGTATATACTCACCGAAACCGATAGTGAGATCTCTGAGCATCAGGGGCTATCAGGGCGAACAAATATCCTCCCATACCCCCGACACTCTTTTCCTGGTACACACACAAGAAGAGAAAAAAGCCCTGATAAACAAGGGCTACGGGGTAGGGGAAGGATCGCGCGTTCTGACAGTCCACGAATCCCAGGGATTGACCTTCAAATCGGTGGTGATCCTGCAAACAAAGAGCAGAAGGATGCAAATCCACGATAGTGTTTCACATGCTATAGTGGCAGTATCCAGACACACCCACACCTGTGTCTACTATAACAACGTGACTGATGACGCGGTTAGTAGGTTTATCCGTCGGGCCATGGACGCTCCGGCGCGGCATATTGTGGATTATAATTTAAAGATGGCGATAGAGGACCGGAATGAAACTGCCATAAAGGCAATAACGTCTTTATATAAATAAATAAAAAAAAAAAAAAACCAATAACAATAAAAATAAATATATAAAAAAACACCCAATAGATGCTCACAGATACGATTTTTAACTTAACTTACACTTAAAAAGCTATAGCAAAAAAATGGTGCGGACCGAGAGTCTGCAGAAAAAAAAAAAAAAAAGTCTAGAATTATCTAGAAGTTAAGAAAAATGTGCTGGATTGTTACGCCAAATCGCATTACAAATTGTCTAGCCGTGAGGCGGACTAAAAAGTTAAATAAATTGTCACACAATGTGTTGAATGTCAAACATTCTTATGTTCAAATTGTTTTAATGAGTAGCTTTTGTAATCTATACATATAATAAAAATGAAGTGTCTGTATGTAATCTATCTTCTATATCTATATCTATCTATACTATAATAAAACTGTAGCAAGGTCAAATCTGTACATTAAATATTTTTTGAAAATTTTTATCTGGGTAGACTTTGTTATCGATATAGAAGCCAAAAATAATCTTTTTACAATTTTTGTCTATCTGTCTGTCTGTCTGTCTGTCTGTCTGTCTTTCTGTCCCTGTGAACACGCATCACGCTGAAAGTACTGAACAGATTTTAACGAAACTTGACACAGTAATAACTAATATTACAAGGTTACATTTAGGATACTTTTTGTCCGATAAAATGCAAGGGGTTCTCCAGGATAACGAAAAACAAAAAATTGTAGTTAATGTAACTAGACTTTTTTGCGACACCTTAGTACAAGAGCCAGCAACGTTGAAAGAAAGAGAATTTTAGAGAAGCTGGTTCTTTAATATGAAGATATATTATGCTCTTCCAAACAGCATTGAGGATACCTGGTAACCGGTTAACGTTGTGTTTTTTAATGCGCATCACCCCTTTACAGGTCAAAATTTGGTTTTATAAATAATTTTAATAAAAAAAAATTTCCGTTACTTTTTAACGCTATTAAAAACATGAGTTTAACACTGCCAGACAATTTTGTTATTGACAATAATGTGCCCGATGATATTCTTTATAAATAAAATAATTCATTTCAAACCATTTTATTTTTTCCATTCCAAAGAACATATTTCATTTTATTAACCATTATGACATTGAGATTTCACCGTAAACACTGAAAAAATAACGATAAACGTAGACATATGACTTGAGACTGACGTCATCTTGAATACATGCGTCTATAACAGGCGCTTCCACAATTATCGCTATCTTTATCATACATAAAATGGGGTAAACATATCAATGCAGTTGCAGAATCTAGCTCAAAGTTTCTAAACGTTTTCAAAGCATTAGCCGGTTTTAATTGGGGTGTTCATCCATAACATTTAGTTCGTTTATACTTCAATATTACACGCAGTCGAATTGACTATGCGAGCTTTCTTTATGATAGTAGTGCTCAGGTTAATCTCTATAAACTTGAAAAAGTCCAAAACCAGGCCATGAGAATTATCGGGGGTTTCATTAAAAGTACTCCAATCCATGTTATAGAAAACGAATTGAGCATATGTCCGTTACATCTTAGGAGACAATATTTAGCTGGCAAAATTCTATTTAAATTTAAGTCTTTCCAAAAAAACGAACTAACTAATGTATCAGAAGAACTGTCCACTTCTTTCCAATCACTCTATTGGCGTAAACGAAAAAGACCACTATTTTTTCTGAATATAAAAATACTCCAATTCAAACAAGTATAAAACATGAAATGTTCACTTTACACACCTGGGTCGATAACATTGATTTGCACAATATATTAAAAATAAATGTAGATAGTAAATATATTTGTCTTCAATATATAAATATTATTAAATATAAATAAATATTATCAAAATTTTGTTGAAATATACAATGATGGATCTAAAGCTGGAAATTATTTAGGTGCTGCACTTTTTGAGTCAAATTCCAAAACTTTCATGAAATTTCAAATTGATGAAAATATTTCAATTATACACACTGAATTGATAGCAATTGCAGAGGCCTTATCATTTGCACAATCAACTGAGTTCATTAAGATTGTTATTTTATCCGACTCAAAAAGTGCTCTTCAACATGTAGCTCGATCTATCTCGACTTTTCGAGGAATACCGATAGCCTACATTATTTTGAAGCAATTACTAGATTTCAAAGCAAAGAACAAAGTAATTAATTGTTTTACAATGGATCCCTTCTCATATAGGTATAACTGGGAATGAAAAAGCTGATCTTTTATCTAGAGAAGGATCCTCCGAAGGTGCTACTATTAATATTTTACCAACTTACTTGGATGTATGCTCAGTATTTAAAAATAGCTGTTTGGAACTCGCATTAGAAAGAATACTTTGATGAGCGTTCTAAAACAAAAGGAATATGGTACAGAACGATTCAGCCACATCCCTTAGGTCACCATGGATTGATGACAGTACGATTTGCCGTCGGGAAGCAATCACAGGAATGAGATTACGCTCAGGACACATCCCATGTAAAAAGTTCGCCTACCGGATGTGTAAAGTACCATCACCACTCTGCCAGAGTTATGAGCTCATCGATGATGTCCACCACATCCTGGCAGAATGTATTCGAAGCGTTATATCTCGGCTTAATGCTTCTGGTTCGTTCCACACTGGTTTGTACAATTCGTTATTGTCTGACCCCATTTCGAAAGATGCTAAGGAATTGTACAAAATTAATATAAGCTATTGTTAAGTATATTGTCATTCTTATTGTTATATAATTGTATGCCATTTAGGCGATATAGTCACGCAGGTGACTAAGCCTTCATTAAAAAAAAAAATAATAATGATATTAAAATTACAGCTATCCTAATATGGTTTGAACATACTTATTTTATTTACAAAAAAAATAGCATCGGGCACATTATTGTTAATAACAAAAATGTCTGGCAATAATAATTTCATGTTTTAGTAGCGTTTCAAAGTTCGTAAAAAACAAAACATTCAAAAATTATATAAAAATCAATATTTTTGCCTGTAAAAGTGCGATATGTACTAATAAATGCAACGTTTACCGGCAGCCAGGTAGCCCGCACGCTGTTCGGAAGAACATAAAGTTTAATTAAAAACTGGCTTATAGATATTCTTTGTCGAAACCGTTGCCTAGCTCTTAGACAAATAGTTACAGGCAAGTGACATTTGACGCGTCGTGCTCATATCTTTTTAATATTTATATTTTTCTTCAATACAATGAAGTGTGAAAAAGTTTTAATACAAGTTGAAAATAGTTATATCATTCAGTGTTTCATTTATCATTTTTATTTTATGAATATATTTTATCGTTTAATTTACAATTTAACTCATCAACTTGATATTTTATAATGTAAACTCTACTGAGTGTATAGTAAACGTCTACAAAACAAGGAAAGGAACTTCGTTAGAAACTGGGGGTCCATAGACCTCTAAAGCTTTTTTTCACATTATCGCCAATATATGTAGGTTAGTTTTTATTTCTTATTGAACCCAGTAGATGATGTTACGAACGGGTTGTAGGCTTATTTTATAAGATTTCTCACATACCATCTGGGTATATGTTTGAGTGAGTCCCTTGATAGTTTGGATTCACAATTGGAAACCGTAGGTGTGGCTCCAATAAGGTTTTAGGTTTATTAAAATTTTTCGCGTTTAAAAATATAATTCACACCAGTGATAACCGATTTGGTGCAGACGAAGTTGCACGGGTCAGCTAGTACTATAATAAAACTGTAGCAAGGTCAAATCTGTACATTAAATATTTTTTGAAAATTTTTATCGGGGTAGACTTTGTTATCGATATAGAAGCCAAAAATAATCTTTTTACAATTTTTGTCTGTCTGTCTGTCTGTCTGTCTGTCTGTCTGTCTGTCCCTGTGAACACGCATCACTCTGAAAGTACTGAACCGATTTTGACGAAACTTGGCACAGTGATAACTAATACTACGAGATTACATCTAGGATACTTTTTATCTAATAAAACGCAAGGGATTCTCCAGGATCTGCCTGTTTGTCTGTCCCTTTGAACACGTACCACTCTGAAAGTACTGAACCAATTTTGACGAAATTTGGCACAGTGATAACTAATATTACAAGGTTACATCTAGAATACTTTTTATCTCATAAAACGCAAGGGATTCTCCAGGATAACGGACGAAAGTCAAAAATTTGTAGTTAATGAAATTTTTGACGGATTTTGGTAAATTTTCATTGTGCTATATATAGCAGAAAGATTAGCTAAAAAGATAAGCTATATTTCCCTAAGATACTTTAAAAAAAATACCAAAAAAAAATCGCCGGGATTCGAACCGTCGGCTCCGACGGACCATATAATGTCCAGTACGTTATAACTGAGCTACGGTTATTTGACATTTCTATGCGTAATTATCAACCTCATATGAAAAAAACAGTTGTAAACGAAACTGTCACTTATATGTTGTTACATTTATTTTATTGTATAAAAAATGTTTGCTAAACAAAGGTGACAAGATTTTTTTCTAAAACATAAACCTAGATAATAGTTACATTGCATTGTAGAAGACGAATCTCAACTAGAGTTCTATCAGTACGTGTGTTGTTTCGATATTTGATAAAATTAGTTTACTAAATATTGTTGAGTCTTGAAGTAGTTGGGTTCAGGTTTGTGAATCTAAGATTAAAATAAATCAGTTGAGGTGTTTGCAGTTACCATACTATGTTGTATTTATACTAATATTATAATGAGAGGTAAAGTTTTGTTTTCGAGGAATGCTTGGTACCTACTACTGATCCGATTTTAAAAATTCTTTCACTGTTAGAAAGATATATTATCCCAAGTTCAGTATCTCAGTAAAAAAGGTGGTTTATATGTCAAAAGTAAAATAAATGTGACAAAATTAAAATTGAATGCAGATTTCACGTATACTTTACAAATTCTTATAAAACAAACAACTAAAACAAAATGGAAATTTAATGTAGATAAAGTTCAATTTTTACAGTATGTTACGTGATGAAGTTACAAGGGGTACTGGGAAGACATTTATCGGCAATATATTTAAGTTAGTTTTGATCTTCAGTTTGATGACACTACTTTAGGTAATGCTGCGAACAGATTCTAGGCTTATTTTAAAAGATTTCTCACATACCAATCGGGTATAAATGGATAGTTTGGATTCACTATTGGAAGTGCTGGATAACGCTGCAATAGGGTTTTAGGTTTTTTAAGATTATTTGCGTTTAAAAATACAATTGAAACCGGTAATAACCGTTTTGGTGAACACGAAGTTGCACGGGTCAGCTAGTATTAAAATAAAAATGTTTTACTGATTGGATAGGAAAGTATAGAAGCTACTAATAACAGAAATGCAATTTTTAAAATTTTTGTCGGTTTGTCAGTCTGTTTGTTCAAGGGTAATCTCCGAAAGGGCTAGACCGATTTTGAGGGATTTTACTGGCCGATAGCTGAAATTAAAGCGGGTTACTTAGGCTACTCTAAATTAGACTAACTGTTAACCGCTGCTTCGTACACAATGCTATCTCCAAAACAGTTGGACCGATTTTCACGGGACTTTCACCGGCAGACAGCGGACATTATAAAAGTATTTTAGTCTATTTTAATTGAGACTAGCTGTTAACCGTGGCTTTGCCCGCAGTGCTATCTCCAAAATGGTTCGACCGAATTTTACGAGACTTTCACCGGCTGATATCTGACCTTATAGGAAGTAATTTAGGTTATTCTATTTTAGACTGGCTGTTACCCGCGACTTCGTCCGCATGAAATTTAGCAAGAATATGTAGTTCGCTATAAAAATGTACGCAAGACGTGCGTTGTACTGGACTCCAAGTATAAATATAGTTGAAATTTATATATCTGTATCTATGGATTTAATTAGAATTATACTATCTTTTCGGTCATTTTGGCGGGCATTTTGTTTTATTTACCGTGCCTTCGTCTACAAAACTCAGTAATCATAGTAACATAAGAATATTGTATCGAGTTCAAGGAGCACTATTTAAAGTGTCGAATACACAGTTTATTATTATACATTTTATTATACAGTGTAAGTGAGCACTGAGTTATACGGTGGGTGAAGGTTCCAAATATGTTGCTGATGGTAAACCTCATTTGACACATTTAGTACTTATATATCTAAAACTTATGTATCTAATGTACATGTTACTGTTACGTGTCGTACTTACAATTGTTTTTAACGAACATTTCTATAATTGTACATGGTCTCACAATTTTATATTTCTTTAATACAATTTTTAAAAAACGCGTGCGGAACTGCGGGTACAGCTTGCATAAAGTAAAAAACAATTACCGATATTTTTGTTTCCCATCACTAAAATCTGTGTAAAATTTCCCTTATTGAGTGCGGTACGAGGTTCATAAGACCCCTCACTTTCTTTTACCAACAAATTCTAAATACACCAATCCTCCGTTGTACGCTTTAAAGTTTAGGTCAATCAATTTATAGTTAATAATAGAATACCAAAAAGTCATATTTTTTTAGATTTCACCAAACAAAATAAGTTTTAGTTTCTTAAACGTTACGCGGTTTAATAAGCCCCGTATCGCCATTATGATAGTTTTCATACAAGGTCTTAAACGTCCCGTGCCGCAGGAATGGAAACTAAAACAATAGTGCCGCTGCCAACATGCTAAACAAGTACAAATCCACATTAGTGATATTTAATTAATGAGGGCTAATGGTTAATGCCTTTCACCTTACGTTAAAATATAAATTTACAAGGTGATAATTTGCTGTAACTGAAAACTACTGCATTTTTTATATCTCAAATGGTGTTGTTGTTTTACGAAGAATACAAATTTACTTAATGCGTTGCGCCTCATAAGGAAGCTCAAGGGCACTTAAACGGCAACGAAGAAGCCTATTTACAGAATTTATATCCACGATTGAATCAAAAATGAAAATAACCAAATTAACTGATGTAACTCTCAAACTTGCAACATTTATTTGGCAACCTTTGGAGATATTGTTAAAAGTACGAATTGACGATAGGAATCAAAATCGCAGACCCGTTGCTAGATTGACTGCCGAAATAATAACGACTACGGTAACTCATTAAATGCGTGCAATGCAAGACTGATCGTTGTAACGTTCCGTAGAAGAGGTCTATGTGCAACAGTGGACGCCTTTTACTTGAATGGATAGGCTTAAATAAATAATAGTATTAAGTACAAGTTTTGGTTGAAATATCAATCTATTTTCTAATGAATTTGAATGTTTACCGGATGGACGAAATCATGTTTACTATTCTCAGTAAATATCCAATTATTACCCCTGCTTTTTGGAAAATCAGCTTTGTTTGAAAACAAAAATATTGGTACTAGACTGAACACAAAAATAATTTGCTGACTAACGAACTATTACTTAAACTGTTGATATATCGAATTTGTTGACAGAAGAACAACAGCTTGGAAAACAGGAGATCAAGATTTCCTTTATACTTACGGAGCACCACATCACCGTGCAAATCCGTTTCTTATTGGAATGGTGCTTGGACACCTCATGAATCTTTACAAACCCGTCAACTATAGGAAAATTATTCCCCTGGTTTGTAATTTTCTTTATTGTTTTTTCAATATCCGATACATACGATACATTCTGTCTTAATAGACACTATATTTTGTGCATTGTTTTGTATTTACCCTCCGGTCTGATCTCTTGTATGTTTTAGAGTGTCTTTATAAGCATATGTTTGATTTATTGGATCGATAACAGCTCTTGTATTGTTCATAGAAATGGTCTCTTCTGGGTGCCTTGACATCATTATTTCTGATGGAGAGAATACTATATCTCGGTGCGGCTTTGGTACCTAAAGAATACGACCCGTTAGAAGCTGCTACGTATGCCGCTGTCAATAGAGTATTATGGGCATTTGCTATATGCGGTTTTATTGTTTTTTGTGAATACGGTACTGTTCGTAAGTATTATATCTTAAACACGAATAATATTTTATAAAATTATTATTTTTCATAAATAGTAATAAATATTTCAATTATTTTTCTTATTTCGAACTGACTATGCTATTGACCTGGTATGGTCTTTACAGCTTCATCGGACTACATCATTTCGAACGTTCCGAAACATTAAGCCTTATGTGGAACAATAATTTTACAATATGCAACTGATGTCATTCAGTCTTATCTTTTTTGTTAATTTTAATTCTAAAGTGTCTAATTTACAGCGATAATAACGAACTGTTTAAATTTACAATGGATGGTACCAATAAGACGATTATCTTACGGTGTTTATGTAATACATATAGCTGTTATATACCGCATAGTGGGATCATTACGATCACCCTTGAGCTACGATATGACTCAATTGGTAAGACGAATTTGGCATCTAAAATTGACTATTTGATATATAGACAATATAAATAAAATAATAACACGTGTGTTCATTTTTAAGAAAATCGGTCTTACTGCTTTAGAAATAACCAATTTTTTAAATGTTATGTGAATGTTGTGTAAGTTTGAATAAAGACAAGTCCAATATGGTCACGTAATTAATACATAGTAGTTTACTATATTTTGGAGATTTTTTTTATTTGTGTGGTATTTTATTAATACTAGAGACCGCAAAATGTGCTGCGACTAATTTGTTTTGGGTAACCCACCAAACAATTACTGAAATACCAATCAGACTACTCAATTAATACTTATTTATAGTTCATCTAGGTGATTTTTTGAGTGTATTTTAACCACTGCTTCGTAGGCAATGCTATCTCCAAAACAGTTGGACCGATTTTCACGGGACTTTCACCGGCAGACAGCGGACATTATAAAAAGTATTTTAGTCTATTTTAATTGAGACTAGCTGTTAACCGTGGCTTTGCCCGCAGTGCTATCTCCAAAATGGTTCGACCGAATTTTACGGGACTTTCACCGGCAGATATCTGACCTTATAGGAAGTAATTTAGGTTATTCTATTTTAGACTGGCTGTTATCCGCGACTTCGTCCGCATGAAATTTAGCAAGAATATGCAGTTCGCTGTAAATATATTAATTTATAGTTCATCTAGGCGATTTTTTGGAGGTATTTGATAGTATGAAACACATATCTTTACGGTTTCTTATAATTGCAATTTCAACCTAACCAGATCAATCCAGCACACAATAGAGGCTGTGACATTCATTAACAAGGAGATACTAAATGTAATAAATAAAGGAGTTTAAATAAGTATTCATATATATGCCATTATTCGTATTACAAGAGTAATTTATACTCTTAATGCTTTTTAAGCACTCTAATCAATTACTCGTATTAGGACTTATATATTCACAAGTATTTTTATGATTTATTATACATAGATTTCATACAAATCAAATATATTGCATTTCTTGCAGGTTTTTACAACTATCACTGTTGCTACAATATCTTATAGCATAAGTTTTTTGACTTGGCATCTTATAGAAGCTCCTTTAGTTAATATCTCGAACATTCTACTGGACACAGTGTAAGTCAATTCAACATTTTTCTTCTCTTAACAAATGTTACTTAATTTGAATCGAATGTTAGTATCATAATAACTATTCCTACACGCAATTTAAAAATAGCACTTAACACTTCCAGACGAAAATGTAAAGTAACAACAAATCAAATATTTATGACGAATTTCAGCAAAATAACACCTTCATCAATCTAAATTGAATATAGTGAGCTGTAGTGATCTTGTGAGCACCTTTTCCTGTAGAATTTCTTACGAGATGTTTACAATGGTAGCACTGTTATTGCTTGCGAGAGGTTTGGTAATGTTAGTTCACGATCTGAATCTAGTAAGGCAGATATATAAATGCCGTGTGCAAAACTATAATGGTTCATAACTGTTGCTCTTTGACCAACTAGATGCTACACAAAATAGTGTACTCTGATTTCGGAATTGCCCTTCTCTTTCAGCCAACTCTCAGAATATTTTTTTTCGAATCATAATATACATCGAACCTTTAAGTCAAAACACTTTATAGGGTATATTTTTAAGTGTTTAATTTTTTCTATGTTCTGATCTGAGTTGGAATATGAACAATAAGTTTTTTTTTTAGATTAAAAGATAAAACAAAAGAAAGAGAAACGAAGAAGGAGAGAGAGAATCGCGCATATGAATTAACAAAAATAGAAGCAAAGGAAAGAACAAAGAAAACAGAGTAAATCGATTAAGTAACGGTATTTGCGAAATTGATACCTTTTGTTATGGAGTCGTATAATTATTGTTTGATTTCGTTCATTGTCAATATTATATTTTGTATTTTAATGTTGGTGGTTCGTTGGTATCGGCTGAGTGCCTTAAGCGCTCGCCTTAGTAGTCCAGTGAAGCTGTAAATGCCTTGCAAGATCAATATAAGTAGTAAGTTCGAGAAAATAAAAGTGGTTGGTTGGTGTGAAACATTGAATGGTAAAATCGTCTTTTATTTCTACCCGATTGCGCCAAAAAGGGGTTCTTTCTTTGAGCGTATATATATATATATATATATATATATATATATATTGATTTCTCTTCATTAATTGTTTGATTTCTAAATATAGATAGATGGATAATTTATTTATAGATGGAAGTTACAAAAGCTTCTATATCGTCGTTTTGATACCTCTTTTTTACTATAAAGTAGCAAATAGACAGCTGCCAAATTCACCAGATATTAAGTGGTTATCCAAAACTGAAATTACTTTACTCAAAGATCTGAGAATATGTGCTTATAAGTTTCGAAACACTAGCAGCGTTTTGGATTTTTTATTTTATTTTATATCATAGGAGGCAAACGAACAGGCGGATCACCTGATGTTAAGTGATTCGGTAATCATAGACCATAGTCCATAGACACTAACAACATCAGGGGAGTCGTTAATGCGTTGCTAGCCTGTGTTTGGGGGAGAGGTCGAGGAGAGGGGATGAGGGGGGATGGGAGGGAGGGGATGTGGGACTCCGGCGCTCACACTGACCGAATGAAACGCAACAATGCAAGTACTGTTACTTTACGTCGGTGTTTCTGTGAGAGGGTGATACTATCCCGAGCGAGCCGACCCATTCATGCTAAAACCAGTAATAGCTTCAGCGTGGGTCTACCACTACATAAAACTAGCCGGTCATCGAGAAAACCGATAAAAATCGATTTGGTTTATCTTTTTTTATATTACCATGATATAGTTTGGTTGGATATCGTTAAAATGTTATAGCATAACTAAAAACTTGCTCTATTTTGTTACGCGGACGACACCCTAGTCGTAGCCCAGGGGAAGGTGTGGGAGAGTTTGATACGCTTGGCCACGGCGGCCACAACCCACGTGGTCGGGCGCACCCGGCGGTTCGGCCTCAGAGTGGCCCTCGAAAAGACCGAGGCCCTACTATTTCATGGGCCTCGGCAAGGGCCACCACCTGGGGCTCATATAATTGTGGATGGCGCCCGTATCAGGGTGGGGACTCAGATGAAGTATCTGGGCCTCACCCTGGATGGGTGCTGGCGGTTCCAGCCCTATTTTCAGGGGCTCGGACCTCGGATTGCGGGGGCGGCGGTGGCACTCGGCCGGTTGCTCCCTAACATAGGAGGGCCGAGCGCTGGGTGCCGCCGATTCTATATGGGAGTCGTGCGGGCAATGGCCGTCTATGGGGCCCCGGTGTGGGCCGACGCTCTCTGCACCACCAACGTTCGGGCCTTGCTTAGAGTGCAGCGCATTGTGGCGCAGAGAGCCATCAGGGGGTATCGCACCTTGGCCTCTGCGGCGGCTTTCGTGCTCGCCGGCTCCCTTTTGTTTTTTTAACGTAGAGAACTCTCTTCACAGACATTGCCAGGTCCCCGGGGAGGTCCTGAACTGAGTCGACCTCTAATCGATTAAAAAACTCCATGACCACCAACAACGCACTATGGGTGGTGTCACGGGGTGCGCGAACAGGCTCCGCAACACCCTCCAACGGCAGGCGTTTCCCACGCCACACCCGACTAAGACAGCCTGGTTGCGAGGCTGCCTCCCAGCCCGCCGAACCCGTGCAATGGCGGTCACCTTCTGCCGGGCGGACCGTTGGAGCGGGCCGTTGGGGCGGGCCGTTGGGGCGGCTATCCAAGGTTGAGTAGCTAGTACGATCCCTTGCCGCCCCAACAAATACGGCCTGCCGGTACACCGTGGGGTTTTAGTCCGTGCGAGTCAGATATAACCCACCCTCTCCCCCGGGAGGATAGGTATATGTAATATATTAGCCAAATGTGGTGAAATAGTGACAATTAAAGACTGTACTACTGTTACTGATATACCCCATATGTCTTCGGTGTGTTTTAAATTAATTGCTTAAAGGTCCTTATTATTTCACCTGCACTAATAAATAAGAATTTAAATTTTGAATCTATAGGTGCACTCATATTTTTTAAAAGAGACTGATGATGTTATATCCTTTGTTACTTGTAAAGGTATATTAATAAAATAATCTTGGAAAACAGCTACTACCTCTGTACTTTTGGAAATATGTACTCCGTCGACATTTAGATTGAGTGAATTATCATTTATTTTATTTTTACCTAATTCTTTATTTATTATATGCCAAACAGTTTTGGTCTTATTTCAAGATTCGAGAACTTTATTTCCTAAAAACTTTGCTTTGGCAGCAATTACAAACACGTTTAAAAACTTTAGAATAATTTCTAAAATATAGCAAGAAAGGATTCACTATTTGTTAGTCATCTCCCATAATAAAGATTTTCTTTTTCGAACTTACTACCCTATTGACCTATCAAGGTCTTAACAGCTTCACCGGACTACTATAATAAAGATCATACAATCGATATCTAGTAATCTACTTGTTTTAATGCCTGTTGTTGCCCATTCACTAAAACTATTTTTTTCCTTTACAATAATAACCTTTCTTGGACAACGTTTACTAAATTCAGTGCTTATGATACTAAATAAATTGTCGTCATAACAAACTGGATCTTGATTATTAAAAAATTTGGAAGATAGACGTTGTGCAATATTATGATTTAAAAGACCTAGTCTATTTTTCGATATGAGTCTAGTTTGTTTCTTGCAGTCAACACTAGGTTTATCACAACTTATTTTAACAAGGAGACTCTTGTCATCAGAGCGTATCCCAGTAACAATATTACTGCCAATGCTATTGAAGTTACTAAAAATATTATCAATGCAAGATGCAGTTTGAAACGTATATCTGGTCGGCTCATTAAAAAGAGGATCCAGGTTAAACGATTTAAATAAAGATGTGAACATAGTGACCTCTGGTGACATACTTAAGATATCTATATTAAAGTCGCCACAGACCAAAACTCGCTTATTACTATTCAAAATTCTTATTAGAATTTGAGCCATTTTTTGTAGGAATTGACAAATATTTGATGCTGGAGATCTATAAACACAGAGAATAATTAATTTATCCATCTCTGCACAAGCCACTTCACAGATACGATCTATTGAGAGACTACATATATCTTTTCTATCTTTAAATTGGAAATTATTTTTGAATAATATAATACAACCACCACCGACAGTGATTGTTCTGTTAAATACAATGGCAACCGAAAAGGTGGGTATATCGAAATGCATCTTGTTCGGTTCAAGCCATGTTTCTGTAAAACATAATATATTTAGTCTCTCTCTATCTAATAATATGCCTATGTCTAAAATTTTGCCGGAGAAGCGATTAATATTTTGGTGATATAATGTAATATTACACTTCTCCTTTGTCTTATCTACTAGTTTAAAAATTTTATAACGGTATCATTAGGTGAACTATATGATACTGCTGAGTCACTTAACCTATTTACATTATAAGCTATCAATGTAGCTATGTCACACTTATACTTTTTGGGGAGGAACATATTTTCCCGCGTTATTATAAAGTTATTAATAAACTCATTAACACCAAAAAATATAAATTTGTTATTATGACGACATGTCAAGTTGTATAATAAAGTATTTAACATATGAATGTTATTATTATTTTTTTGTGGTAGGGAAATTGAATATGGAAAAGCACATAACATTATACTACTCACATTCAATTTTAACAGTTTCTCTGATGTCTATACTAATATTATAAAGAGGTAAAGTTTGTGACGTTGTGAGTTTGTGACGTTGTGACGTTGTGGCGTTGTAAAGGGTTATCTCAGGAACTACTGGTCCGATTTGAATAATTATTTCAATGTTATATAGCTCACGTCAGCTCATCACGCTAAGGCCAGTAGGAGCGGAGCACAGTAGAAAAATGTTTCAAAATCGACATGTTTTTTTTTTTTGAGAGATTCTGCTGTGTGTCAGCGTTAGCCCAGAGAACTATTACTACGCGGACGAAGTCGCGGGTAGGGACTATAAGCTATATACTAATATTATAAAGAGGTAAAGTTTATGAGTTTGTGACGTTGTAGGGGGTAATCTCAGGAACTACTAAACCGATTTTAAAAATTCTTTTACCAATAGAAAGCCACGTTATTTGTGAGTGATAGATAGCTCATTTATCGAGGAAGGCTATAGGCTATATATCATCACGCTAAGGGCAATAGGAGCGGAGCTACAATGAAAAATGTTTTAAAATCGGGGCTTTTTTCTTTTTGAGAGCTTCCGCTGCGTCTTAGCCCAAAATAACTATTCCGCTCGTGCGAAGTCGCGGGCAGATGCTATTAACTAATTATATTACCTATAATCTATACTAATATTATAAAGAGGTAAAGTTTGTTAGGTTGTAGGGGGTAATATCTGGGGAGTCGGAGAAAAATGGTCGAACAAAAACGTTTCTTACGAACGCTGCCTTAATTATGAGATATATATGATTGAGTTCTAGAGAAAAGTTGCAGCTTGATAATGCCTATTACCGCTCAACGAAGTGGGCACGGGTCGGCTAGTCTTATGTAAATCAAACTTTTTTACATCGGAACTGGCCCCTATTAAAATTACAATATTACGTTGACTGTCAGTGTTCAACATTTTATCAATTATTTGCTTATATTATTATTATTATATTATATATATATATATATATATATATTGCTTATATGTCGCATTTAATCATTGTGCCAACATAGAACCTATACCCCTACCAATCCTATCACTATAAACTATAGTCTTGGTAACAACATTGACATTAGCACCCCCTTGGCTCTGAGTATTATGTCTAATTTTATATTGTGGTAATGTTGTCTGCAAATAATATGTAGAAGGTGTAGAGTGGGTAGTATTTGTTGATAGAGGTTGTGTATTAAAATAAGACTCAGAGTGACCACAACCAGAAGTTTCATAATTGCTGCTGGGTAGCTGAGTCAACATATTTTCAGCAACAGATTCAATACAAACATTTACAGACACCATATGTTCACATAACTGGTTTTGTGAACAATTCAATGATGATAAAGTAGATTTCATATAATCGGTCTTTATTTCTAAGTCAGTCTGTAAGCGCTGTATGTCATTGCTGTATACAACCTGATTTTCCAAAAACTGTGATTTCAAGTTTTCTATTTTTTCTCTAAGTAATAACTTTTCACGTGCTAATATGGCTCTGGATCTTATTTCTGAATTTAATATTTTTAATGCACTTTTTAATTATTTTATTTATCCTAATATATTTTTGTTGTTATATATAAAACTGGTGATGGATTAATTAGAATAAAATTACAATTACGAAATTTAGTATCAAGTAAAGTAACACAATTTTACATACCGGTAGAACATAAACACATGATTATATACAGGCATCGCATAACTAAAACGTCGTTACATTCGCTTAGAGAATTGAATCATTTTAAAGGAATAATTATTCCTAAAACAACCTTGTAACTTTGATTTGTATCACGGAAATTATTATTACTTGAATATGCATAATAATATTGTAATTAATTGGATGTCATTTTAGAGATGTTGTATCGAAACATCGCAATTACAACAAAAAGAAGTCTTTAGAATTTAGATGTTGGTTCGAGTTATAATAACTTGACACTTTTGTAGCGAGTTAGAAAACGCTCTAGTATCAGTCCTAAAATAATGAATTGACGAATGTGTCTTGACATGTACATGTGTACATGTACATATGTGTGGGTATATAATCGGTTTAATATAATACAATACACTAGTCACAAACATTAATGGGTATTAAGAAGTCTTATTGTTGAGTGATTTTCAACTGACTGTGATTCGGCATCAAATGGGCATACAGTAAAAATAAAACAAATTGTAGCTTCAAATATCTAAGTTTTGTAATCGAACACGAGAAAAAATTCAGATTATATCCATGTTATATCCAAATATCCTTAAATATGAAATTTTTTTCTTTATTTCAAATACAATTATCGTTTTCAAATATATATATTTTTTTATCAAAAATCACTGATGATGCCTTACAATAATTTAGGGTAAACATTTAACAACGAGTTAGAATAAGTATTTTATTATTTAAAATAAATAAAATAAAATATAAATAACTATACATCTGAATATAAATATTAATAGAAAGTTATATATTTTTATTTCTACTATGTTATCTGTTTATGACAACAAATAAGAATTTTATGATAACAAAACACAACTAGTAGCCCTATTTATTATTTGCGCGAAAAATTACTTGTATGCACTGCAATTTGCAAAAAAAGTGTGTCGCTAAGCCATTTTGTATATTGCGTTATTGTCTAGACCTTCCGGTGGTCTGTAATGACTTTATGACAGTTATAGATATATAGATGGACGATATGGATAGTCGCGTTTCATTATCACAAAATTATTTTTTACTATTTTCTACTAATAGTTCTATCCTATTCAAACATGAGACATTAACAACTGGTTAAGAATGTTCATCCTTAGTTTAGTCAACTTTTCTTTCTCTTTATCAAAATCCTATTGATTGTTACACAAAATAGCCAGCTATTCTATTAGAGTTATGTAAGGCACGTCGAGATAGCTCTTAAGCAGCAAGTCTTATCTCAATTACCCGACTCTTATACTTAGATTTTGGTAAATTTAAAGTATAACTTCATATATTATTCTAGTCCATAAGCTACGTTACTGTAAAATTTAATGCATTTTTTTGCAAAACTAGCCATTAGAGCGTCTACACTGAAAGTTAAAAAACTGTTTTTATAACGTTAAGACAGGATATGAACATTGAACATTACTAATGATATATGTACATATTCATTATAAAATGAAGGTTAAAGTGTGCATAATTTTGTAACTCGGTTAATTAATTAACCTTCGGGAATTATCTGCAATTTTAAAATTTATCTATCTAATATTCTCTATTTTATTGTCTAATATTTGTTAATTATCTACTGCTTTATCTATTCCAAGCTAATTAGTATTTATGGGAACATCAACATCAACAAATTTAATTGTTTAAAAGTCCTTATTATTTCACCTGCTCTAATAGGTGTGAAATTAAATTTTGACTCTATAAGTGCACTCAAATAAAAAAAAATGATATGGCACCATGGGCTGATGAATTAATATTGTCTGTTACTTGTGAAGGTATATTTGTGAAATAATCTTGGCAAACAGTCATTACCTCTGAACTGTTTGAAATTAGTACTCCATCGACATTTAGATTATGCGTATTATCATTTATTTTATTTTTTCCTAATTCTTTATCTATATCTATTCTATCTTCTTCTATACATATAATAAAAATGGAGTGTCTGTATGTAATATCAAGATAAATATTTTTTATCGATTGGGTATGAAAGCATACACGCTCCTGATAACAAAAATGCAATTTTTAAATTTTTTGTCGGTCTGTCTGTCTGTCTGACTGTTTTTCCGGGTAATCTCCGAAACCGCTGGACCGATTTTGAGGAAAATTTCACTCGCAGATAGCTAAAATTACAGCGGGTTACTTAGGCTACCTAAATTAGACTAGCTGTTAACCGCGGCTTCGCTCGCAATGCTATTTCCAAAACGTGTCGACAGATTTTCACGAAACTTTCACTGGCAGATAGCTGACATTATAAAAAGTAATTAAAACAATTTTAGTTTATACTAGCTGTTAACCGTGGCTTCACCCGCAGTGTTATCTCCAAAACAGTTCGACCGATCTTCACGAGACTTTCACTAGCAGATAGCGGACCGTATAAAAAGTAATTCAAGCAATTTTAGTTTATACTAGCTGTTACCCGTGGCTTTGCCCACGGTGCTATCTCCGAAACTGTTCAACCAATTTTTACGGGACTTTCACCAGCAGATAGCGGACATTATAAAAAGTAATTTAGTCTATTTTAATTTAGAATAGCTATTAACCGTGGTTTCGCCCGCTGTGCTATCACCAAAACGGTTAGACCGATTTTCACGGAACTTTCACTGGTAGATAGCGACTTATAAAAGTTTGTTTTTTTGCTAGCTATTAATCGTGGTTTCGCCCGCTGTGCTATCACCAAAACGGTTAGACCGATTTTCACGGAACTTTCACTGGTAGATAGCGAACCTTATAAAAAGTAATTGAGGTTATTTTATTTTCGACTAGCTGTTACCCGCGACTTTTCCTGCATGAAATTTAACAAGATTTCAACTCATTCTTTATTTTTAATTAAAGAAATAATTATCAACTTATTGTTTACAATTCGACATTATAATTATTAATTACTTTAATGATATAGAGGTCTTCCTAATAAGATTTTAGATTATAAACGTATTACTTAAAGAGTTCCATAATACAATTTCTTGCGGAACAGACAAGCGTTTATTTTTGGTATAGTCACAAAATCTTTATTATAATGGCAATGTATATTAAATGTAATGCAAATGTAAATCTTTATAATAATATTTCAAGTTCTTGTTTCATTAGTGCCTTATACAGTGTAAGTGAGCACTGAGGTAGTTACATGGTGGGTTAAGGTTCCAAATATGTTGCTGATGACAAACCTCATTTGACACACTGTTAGTATTTATATTAGGTCTTTACCTATGAAATTGCCGTTTTGTATGAAAAAATTTAAATGATTTTTTTTTCATGTATTTTTTATTTGTATTAACCGAAGTAATCACCCATGCAATCAATGCATCTTTGCCAACGCAATGGCAATTTATTGATGCCCTTCTTAAAGAAATCAGCTGGACGGGAGGCAACAAATTCTTCAAAGGCATTTTGTATTGCCTCTCGGGTATTGAATTTTTTTCCCGCCAAGGAGTTATCCAAATTCTGGAAAAAGTAGTAGTCTGTAGGCGCAAAGTCTGGTGAGTAGGGCGGATGACGCAAAACTTCCAACCCCAGTTCTTGCAACTTGGAGACCGTCTGCTGTGCAGTATGAGGTCGCGCGTTGTCGTGCAGGTGTAGCGGAGACGAGCGATTGACCAATGCTGGTTAGAGATGTGCCAGCTTCTCCATCATTGTGTTCAGTTCTTCACAGTATACATCTGCATCGGCCGTCGGTGCAATAACACCGGCGCTAGACTACCAAACAGTGACCATCACTTTTCTAGGGGTAAGTTTTCGTTTAGGGCATTGTTTAGGTGCTGAACCAGGATCCAACCAACTTGCCGAGCGCTTGCGGTTATCAAACAGAATCCATTTTTCATCGCAGGTAGCAATGCGGTTCAAAATTCCTTAATTTGTGTGTCTGTTGAGCAGTGCAAGGCACGTCTCGATGCGTACTTCGCGCTGGCGATCATTGAGTTCGTGGGGCACCCACTTGCCAAGCTTTTTTACCTTGCCAATCTGACGCAAATGGACCAATATTATTTTGACGCTAACGTCGAAAGCTGCTGCTAATTCAGCCGTAGATTGTGTATCATCAGCTTCCACAATCGCCTTTAATTTGTCATTGTCGACCACAGTCTTCGGACGACCGAGAGGTTCATTTTTCAGGTCGAAATTCCCAGAACGGAAGCGAGCAAACCAATAACAGGTGGTGCGTTGGTTTGTTGTGTTAGCTCCGTAAACGTCGTTGATGTTGCGTGCCGCTTGTGCCGCGTTGCTGCCACGACGGTACTCATATTCCATAATTACTCGAATTTTTAACGTATCCATGATGACAAAAAAGATTGAAATGCGATGAAAATGTAACACTAATCAATAAACAAATGACTACTTTTGGAAAAAGAATTCCATGTTTTTAAAATAAAATTAATTTGAAATTAGAATTCATAGCCAAATTAATTAATTATCCATCTCTGCTCAGGCCACTTTACAAATACGGTCAGTTGAGAGACTACGTATATCTTTCCTGTCTTTGAATTTTAGATTATTTTTTAATAATATAATTCAACCACCATCGGCAACAAATGCTTTGAACCACTTCTGACGCTTTGAACCAGTCTTCAGTTTTTTGCTATCACATCAACATCATGCAGTATGATTTGTTTTTATTCACTTCGCTCTTGCATAATGTTTCTCGTAAACAAAAAGTGGACAAGTATTATGATCCTTATTCAAGACTTATTTCTACTAACAAAGTTCTGAAGTGCGACATATTTCTCAAAATCCATTTTTCGACCTATGATTAGGTTTATCTTTCGAAAATGCCATTGTCATTAGCAGATGGACAAAGTAAAAGATTTCCCTCAGATAGAAACACAGAAAACCATTACAATAGAAAACGTTCAAAAAGGATGCTTGCTCACTTTAGTTGGTCGTTGCTAACCATCAGGTACCTTGTTGTACTTCTACAAAAATAAAAGAGGAAGATACAAATATACCTAGTGTTGCCATAAATATTGAAACAAAAAAAAATTCTATTGCAAATCACATTTATTACTTTTACAATGTGTTAGTTTAATACATAAATATAAAACAATTTAAATATAAAAAGCTTATTCGAAGTGGTCTCCGTTGGCTGCAGTACAGTCCTTTAAACGTTGAGGCCAGTTATCAATAGAAGCACGCACTCTTTCCATGGGAACTTTCTTCACTGTCAATCGTACGGACTGTTTTAGGGACTCCAAATTATCATGACGTTTAGAGCAAGCCGTACTCTCTAAAACTGACCATAAATCATAATCCAGCGGATTAAGATTGGGACTAGACGACGGCCAGTCTTCAGCCCTGATGAAGTCCGAAACGTTCGTTTCCAACCAACTCTGCGTAGACCGAGCTTTATGACCCGGCGCCGAGTTTTGCTGGAAGGACCATTCTTGGTTATTAAACATGGTGTTGTTAAGGAGCTTCACTACCTTCTCAAAAATGGTATCTTGATACACTTGTGCCGATGTTTTGATACCTTTCTTACAAAAGTATGGCTTAGTACCACTTCTTCATAGTTAATACCCTACCAAACCATCACTGATGTCGGATAGTGCCTACGTTGCACTCTGTCGACTAATTGGGAAGCTTCCTTAGAGCTTTGAGCATAAATACAGTCATTTTGTTTGTAAAAATGTTGCTCAATTGTAAAAAATTTCTCATCCGTAAACAAAAATTTTCTGTGACCTCCCTTTGCGTACCGCTTCAGTAGTTGTTTCGATTTTACCACCCTATTCTTTTTTAAATTATCAGTTAAGAAATGACCAGTACGTCTCTTATAGGCTGCAAGTCCTAAGTCATCTTTTAAAATATGCGACAAAGTTCTAGTGCTATCTTCATTTCCCGAGATAAAATCTTTTGCTTCCGGACAGGATTTCTTCGAATTCTTTCCCTTACTGCTTTGACCACCTTTTTCGTACGAACACTACGTGAACGGCCAGATCTTTTTCTGTCACAAACAGAGGAGGCACACAAACATTTTTCTAATACCAAGCGTATGGAAAGTTTTAAATATTGCATTTGGCTCCATACCTACTTTGTCTAACGCAATCACAGCGATTTGGTTCTCTTTACCACCCCACTCCATTTTAATATCGCAAAATATTGTACAATGTATTGGTGCCAAAATGAGGAAACCCAATGAGAAATCATATAAAAATGACAGATTCCAAATTGAAATGTAATATTTTGTTTATTTTAAATTGTAACAGTATTTATGGCCAGACTAAGTAATTTCATTGATACTACTGGATATTGTCATATATTTTCCCGTCTTATTTGTTAGTGAACACTAAAATAGCAGTGTTGCTAGATTATACAAGGCTATCCATGAAGTAAACAGCTAGATGGCGATACTTAAACTCAAATTTATTTATATATTATATATTCACTAACATATACATACATAATCACAACACGGTTGAACTTATTTTCATACAACTAGTAAGTTAATAAGCACGTGTTCCTACAGTATTGTCAAGTATACCGAACTAAACGATAACCATAGAGTTATCTTTCCGAATTCTTCATGTACATTTTTCTCAAATGTATGATATTGCACAGATGATATGACCAAATATCTTCAATAGAATAATTTCATTAAAAAAAATGTTTGGTATACCATATCAAAAGTGTTCACGTAAGTAGTCGATTAACAAAAATTTTAGCCACCAGTTCTTAGCACAATCGTCAGCCTCGAAGTTGCTTACACTTGGCCAAAGAGGGCCGCTCTCTTAATTGAACTCGATAGGTGATGCTGCGACGGGTTCTAGTCTTATTTTAAAAGATTTTTCACATACCAACTGTACCAACTGGGTATATACTTGAGTGAACCTCTAGATAGTTTGAATTCACAATTAGAAGTGCTAAATGCCGCTGCTTTAAGGTTGTAGGTTTTGTAAGATTATTTACGTTTAAGAATACAATTGAAACCGGTAATATCTAATTTGGTGCAGACGAAGTTGCACGGGTCAGCTAGTATGTATAATATACACGTATGTTGTTAATAGACAGTAGAGTAGAAACGTTGTTTCAAGTCATAAAATATTTCTCGGTCCTATACATTTCTACCTCTGGTTACCTTATGAGGTAGTTCAAAATAATATACTATCAGAGATTTTCAATTATACGTAACTAGCTGACCCGTGCCCACTTCGTTGGGCGGTAAACATTTATAAAAAAACTACTTTTTGTGACTTAAATATAAAAGTTAGACATATGCAGTAGCTGACTTTTTCGTAGGCATTACCAAGCTCTACAACTTTTTTCTGGAACTCAATCATATATCTCTCATCGTTAAGGCAGCGTTCGTAACCGACGTTACGACGACGTTCATTCGACCGTTTTTTCTCCGACTTACTTTACAAATCCGAATTCCACAAAAAAGTATTTTCATTTTTCGAATTAATATATAACATATGATACTCACAAATAACGTGGCTTTCTATGGGTAAAAGAATTTTCAAAATCGGTTCAGTAGATCCAGATATTAGCCCCTACAACGTTACAAATTCACAAACTTTACCTCTTTATAATATTAGTATGTAGATAATAAAGTGTTGTTTTTACGATGAAACTTACGAATAGGACTTTTGATAAATTGTAAATTTTTAAAACCCTAGCGATGTATTGGATGGTGCATGCGTGTTAGTTCCATATACACTTATGTCTTATAACGCCAAATGAATAATAACCTACATTGTACCCCGACGACGCGAAGGTTGCAAGCTAGTTACCAATTAAATTAAAATCCTCTACACACATCTATACTAATAATAAAAATATTATAAAGAGGTAAAGTTTGTGAGGTTGTAGGAGGTAATCTCAGGAACTACTAGACCGATTTGAAAAAATCTTTCAGTGTTATATAGCTCATTTATCGAGGAAAGTTATAGGCTATATATCATCACGCTAAGATCAATAGGAGCGGAACATCAATGAAGAATGTTTCAAAATCGGGGTTTTTTATTCTCATGAGAGATTGCGCTGCGCGTAAATGTTAGCCTAAAGTAATTATTCCACGCGGATATATATAGTATAATAATAATTTTCGTATATAAATCTAATTTGCAAGTTATTCTACAAATAAGAATAATTACTCATCTAAATGATACCACTATCTAAGCGTATGTTCCAGTCATACGAAGCATTAGCTATGCGAAGCTTGTGTTTATTCATCTGTATATGTTCTACTGGTATGTAAAATCGTATTAATCTTTGTTAATATTAAATTTCATATTTGTAATGTAATCCTACCTAATTCATCAATAGTTCTAGCAGAACAAGAAATAAAATGTCTACCACAAGGGGATGGAACGGCGTGTATTATTTTAAATAAATTGAAGAATGAAAAATGGGGTGTGGAGGAAAAACCATGCTTGGATGCCACATTGGAAATGCTTAATGGAGTTAAAAATTCGTCACTATGGGCTACATGGAGTGAGTAATGCACATTTTTTTTGCGTAACGTATTTACCAATTCCAGATATATGTAGTTCCTTACTTATCAATTTTTTGTAACGCAACAGAGAATAAGTGGTGGGTGATTTTCTATTCACTATTTAATATAGATGAGCTCGTAGAACCTGTACTAGATATGAATACGGAAACATCAATGTTCTGATGATTACTCCAAAACGCAGCATTTAAATTTTTTATAGTCTTAAGGATCTAACTAGCAATGTTTTTAAGCTACTGATTAATGTTAGAACTGTAGGTTTGATTATAGTTTATCATAGGTTTGAATAGCTGATTTAACATCTTACAGTTCCACATGCTTGGCCAGCGCTTTAATTGTTTTCTGTTTTATTTTTACTAGTATGGGATTCTATGCAGCGTCCTACAGGGTTCCTCTACGGATCCCGATACCAACTAGGGAGCTTCGATCAATGCATGAAACCACCGTGGCTGAACTCCCATCCACAACTCCGCACGCAGTACTGCCTCGCAGATATACACTTGTCTGACATGGCACCGAAAAAATATAAAAGAGCAGTTGATCCATACGATGCTACAGAAATTTATATTAATGTAAGATCGAATCGTTGGAACCATGGTATATTACAAGATCTGTAACTTATACATTTACTAACCACTAATTTGTTATTACAGACGGCATCGAGGTATGAGACACACTTTAACTTAATGACGTGGGGCGTATGTTTCTCGAGTCGGTGTTCATCACAAACTATCAGCAAATTAGTTAAAATGATGTTTGAAACACATCATCTACCACGGACTACTGCCAATAGGATTAAAGTACACTCTTGTCAAATCGCTGGAGAAGTAAAAGAATATGATTTCGCTTTCAAAACATTTATGTAAGTATTAGTTCGCATTTCTTTATCTCCTTTAGTGGGTAATGGTTACTTGCAGCAGTATTTCTGTCAATTTTCTTTAAAGGGTGTTCTTTTAGTTAACATTATATTATTTGGACGGTTTATACATGTGCGTCTTTTTAATAATCACTAGTTTTAGGTACTAAAGCGCCTACTTTGAAATGCAACGCATATTTATTTTCAAAATACATAGTATGAGTACACTTTAAGTATGCAATTCCGAATGACAAAACTTCAGCTTCTCTAACAATTAATATGAATGTTTCATATCCGTCAGGTGGCACACGACGACTTACTTTTTTCATTCATTAAGATTTATTATCTATCTGTCATTCCTTTAGATGGGTGCTATTACTTCTGGTAACTACAGTAGTTTTGTCCACGCGTTATTTAAGCTATGCAAGACCTGAAACATTTTGTGAGTATAAGCCTTATATATATACTTCATCCTGATTAATGTTTTTCAAGTTCAGTTTTATCGACGTATTAAACGAACACATAGCCAGTGAGCCAACATTTTTTGACGTTTGAAATTTTTTTTTAACATTCTAATCAGTAGCTCTTTTTAATTTGTAGATTTTAGCGCTTGACCACAATCCCCCCTCATGTTAAATGACAATATGGTATAAAATGGTAATTCGTTAAGGCTAGAATTGCTGTGGGAACTAAACGGCCGTTAATTGCTACTGAATATACCTATAGGAACTTGGTGTCAGATTCTCAACTTAAGGGTGATAGCTAATCAGATGGGCATTAGCAAAGGCCTACCACTGTGATGTTGTCACTGAAACTTCTGACTCATTTAATATCTAACGTTCTGAAATGTTATTGTTACATACTTTAATTTTTAAGACTTTATATCAGAAATTCGTTAAATGAAAATCTAACCAGGATTAACGCTACTTTCTCATATTACATTTTAGCAATTACAGAAGCTTAATTGTTATCATATATTTTTTTCATTTACTTTTCGCAACACATCTTTCCAAGCTTACCAATACTAGCCCATACTTTTGCTTTAACACATGCTGAGATGTTAACACTCACACACAAACACACACAACACACTTTGTATGTTGAGCCCGGTAATTATTTTAGCAATATTAAAATATTATGCGAAGACTGCAGCAATATTTGATGTTACCTCAAAATACTATTTAATATTTACGTGAATTTCCCTACAGAATATCTATGTCTGTAAAATTCAAGATATATAAGTATTACAGTTATAACAATCGACATGAGACTATAAATTAAATGCATTTTAATAAAGTCAAATCACAGTATGGGTTATGTACTGTTTCCAGTAACCCGATTAGCAAAGTCATTCTGCTGGAAATGGAACTTAAATGCATTAATGAGTACCGGTACCAGTGATGTAATGGTATTTTACCTCCCACCGTCGATCTCGTAATCTCATCTGGAGTGTCGTGAACATGTCTCGCGGCTCCAATGGGACCGAGGGTCTTGGCTTAACCACCCGGACTGCGAACAAGACAATCTTTCTAAAAAATCACCCCAATCTCAAGCGGCGGCGCACCGTGAGGAGATGCATGGCTAATGGGTTGATCCGTCTCTAGTGCGACCCCCGTCAGAGAACCGGCCGACTCTCTTGACGGGTTACGCTAGGCTTACCCAGGTACGGGGGGCACTGCCTGGGTGGACCGTTTTTCCCCCATACTCGTGGGAACAAAAATGGACACAAATTCTTTCTTTTTAAAATCACATATTACTAAGGATAAGGCGGGCGTTACCACCCGTGCGGCGGCTGCTAAGGCAGAGTGGGTGGAGTTGGCTACGGCGAATACGCTAATACCAAGAAAACAGCGGCGAGGCTTGGGAAAAAGAGATCTAGCGTGTCGGCCAGAGTGTTCGACTCGAACACAGAGGTGGAAGAGCGGCAGGGCCCGAAAGTGTCTTTCCACCGGAGGGGGACGGACAGGGGACGTTTTCTGTCACGCGGGGGTGAAAGTGGAAGAGGAGGCATGGGGGAGACCGATGGCTCCTGTGACAGGGCGCTGTCTGGAGCGATGTCGGTTTACTTAAGTGTGAGCCTGGCGAGTTCCGTGGCTGGCTCCATTCCTGGAAGATCTACTGCTGCCTCTGCAATGGGATTTAGAGCTGGCTCTGCCGTGGGATCTCGGCCTGGCACGGCTGCCAGCTCGGGAGCAGAAAACAAGCCTCCCGCTCCACCAATTGACGTTGACGCTCTCGACGCCGAATCGTTGAAGGCCCTAGCTGGCGGCAAAATAGCGACGAATTCGTCGTCGTGAGGAAGTCGAAAAACTTACAGGGTCCTTGAGCCGGTAAATTGAAGAGGGCGGCGAGGATCCTGCAGGAGGTGGTGGAGTCCCTGATTGACCGGACGGTGGCGGAGGAAACCCTCAAATTAAAGATGGAGACTAAAAACTTCCGCCGCCAATTGCTGAATTGGGAGGAGGCACTTGGTGGGTCAGTCTCGAGGTTGCGAGGGACCCTCCAGGCGTCGTTTAGTAATATGTTAAACGCGCGCCTGGAGAACTTGGAGAGGCGTTTGCCTCCCGAAGCACCCGTCCACCCGCAGTTAGCGGCGGATAAAAAGAAAGGAGCTCGCGCGATCCCACAGCCGAAACAGAAAGTCCCGGCGGACCCTCATCCCAGGCTTCGGCGTCTTTGAGGTCCCAGGCAGTAGCGGAGCCTAGCACTGCTCCCTTAAGGCTGGAGTGGGCGGACCTTCCTACTCCGGCTGCGACTGTGCCTGGAGCAGACTGGGTCACAGTCGTAAGCCGGAAGAAGGCAAGAGCAATGAAAGTACCGACGCCCCAAGTCGCTGCTTTGGCGGCCGATGGCACAACTGCGGTCAAACAGCGTCCGAAAAAGCTGCCAGGCACTCCTCGTTCCGCTGCGGTGGTAGTAACACTGCGGCCTTCAGCGGCGGAAAGAGGAGTGGACTACAGGGCCGTGCTTTTCATATAACTGGAATTTCTGGCTCCGAGGACGCGAAAAAGGCCGAGCAACTGGCCAAAAGGCTGGATGTGAGGAAGAAGCTGAAATGGAACAGTAATGGACCGCACTCATTTCAGCTTTCTCCAGAGAAACCTGAACCACTCCGCCGCTACACAGGACCTATTGGTCCAGTCAGTGGCGGAATGGCGTATTGGGCTTGCGGTCGCCGCGGAGTCCTATTACATCTCTACCCAACTGCGTTGGGCTGGGGATCGGAACGGCACCGTGGCGATCATGTCTGATTCGGGTTCGTCTATGGCGGTCCGCGTGTTGGTGGCCGGGTTCGTGGCAGCCGTCTGAGGAGAGTATGCCACTGTGGGCGTACTTCTCTCCTAACAGACCCCTCCAGGAGTTCGACGTTTCCCTGGGCCCCCTGCAGGGGGCTGTAAGGCGGCTGTCACCGCTACCTGTGGTCGTCCTGGGCGACTTAAACGCTAAGTTCAGGACCTGGGGAGTAGCGGCCACGAACCTGCGGTGTATGACCGTTGAGGGGTAGGCAGCCGAACTGGGGCTGTCCCTCCTCAACCAGGGGAACGTCTACACGTGCGTGCAATAATCAATCAATAAATCAATAGTGGATATCTCCTTCGCTACCCCGTCTGTCGAGCGCCGTGACCGGGAGTGGCGTGTGCTTGTGGGGGTAGAGACTCTCTCAGACCATCGTTACATAAGGTTTCAGATTTCCACCTCCCAAGCCAGCACTGGTACCCGCCCCCGGTGGGGCGCGAAGTTCCCGTGTTGGGCGATGAGCCGTTTCGACCGCGAACTACGCGAACTAGCGGAAGAGGCGGCTATCTTTCAGGCCTGGGTCATGCCACCCCCGACTGGGGAGGATATTGATGCGTCTGCAGCACTCCTCCGTGATGCTGTCACAGAGGCTTGCGACGCGTCGATGCCGTGGAGCGTACACCGCCCAGATAGAAGGGTGGTGTACTGGTGGTCACCGGAGATTTCCGATATCTGTGTGGCCTGCTCCGCGGCCTGGCAGCTGTTCGGGCGCAGCCGCCGAAAGAGACACCGAGACCTCAAGGAGGAGGCCCGGCTGTAAGGCATCACAGGTAGTGCAGGAAGGTCCTGCAGGCAGCCATCAACCAGGCGAAAGAGGAGGCGTGGGTGGAGTTGCTGGAGACGCTGAAAGGGGATCCATGGGGTGCCCGTATTGGATAGTGAGAAAGAAGCTCTCCCGGGCGCCTCCAGTGACGGAAACCCTCCTGCCGAAGGTGGTGGCGAGGGTCGGAGGATAATTGTTCCCCGACCCTCCGGTGCAGCCACCTCCTCTCATTCCTCCGCCTCCTCAAGTGGTGCAGAGGTGCTTGATGTCCCCCCCCCTCCCTATAAACGCAGAAGGAGATAGAGAGTGCACTAGAGCGCCCGGTCTGGATGGGATCCTGGGCCGAGTGCTCGCGGTCTCGTTGGACTATATAGGGGGGTGGTTTCGGGGACTGCTCGGCCGTTGTCTGGAGGTTGGGCGGTTCGCGAAACCCTGGAAGCAGGGCCGGCTATGCCTGCTGGCAAAGTCGGGTCGCTCCCTGCACTGCGCGTCCGCATATCGGCCCTTGGTACTTTTGGACGTCTCCGGGAAGGTCCTGGAGAAAGTTGTTGCTTCCCGAGTCGTCCAGCACCTGAAGAAATTTGTGCCGAACGTGGCGGACGCGCAGTACGGCTTCTGGGCAGGACGTTCCACAGTGGATGCCCTGACTCTTCTTAAGTCGCCTCCATAGACAACGACCTCCCAAGGGGAGAGACTTCTTGCGGCGGTGTCCTTGGGCATCGCCAACGCCTTCAACAGCCTGCCGCACAGTATGATACGGGAGGCACTCCGGTATTTCGGGGTGCCTCCGTATCTGCGGCGGCTGTTGGAGGCGTATTTGGTTGATAGGAAGGTCGCGTACATAGATGGCGATGATCATATGGTCCGGCGAGTCACGCAGCAGGGGGTTCCACAGGGGTCGGCCTTGGGCCCACTCCCTGTGGAGCATCGTGCCAGACTGGGGCGCCATAAAGTACCATGCAGCGTACCACTCTCATGTACAAGGTACGGCATCCGGCGCCTGAACCGTCAATATTAGGAAGCAGGCCAGCAAGCGCGTTGGCGCTGCGCATCACATTGAGCTCCAGCTACCGAAAATGTGCATCAAATTTCCACCGACTATGCAGTACCAGCCCGAGTTACTTCATCGTGGATTTCACATCTAGCCTGACTTTACCCACAACGATGTGTATGTCGGAAGGAAGTGCTCTTCGGCGGCCATGGAAACAAATAGTCTCCGTTTTGTTCGAGGCCACCTCAAGCCCGAGCAACGTTATCATCCCGATCACTTGGGCAACAATGGCCGTAGCCAACCGTAGAGAGTCTCGAAGGGTTTTCTCACGCGCTGTCACCAATGTATCATCCGCGTAGCAAGTCACTTCTGCGCCAGGAGGGAGTGCTCCGCGCAACACCCAATTATAGCCGATGTTCCACAGGAGCGGGCCAAGGACTGCCCCTGTGGAATACCGCTGACCTAAGCTGAGCTACATATACATACTTATATGAGTTATTGAAATATATATCTGTACGAAGCATACATACTTCAATAACTCTTATATATGAGGTAGACGGACGTTAGGTCAGTTCATAGCTCTCTGTATTCTTGTTGTTATACAATTAATAGTGCTTATGTAACGTATGTGATTTATTAGCGGGGTGTTTAATACGGTGATTTTATACATATTTCATTGTTGGCCTGTATTTTTGTGCAAAGGAAAAAGTGAAATATGAAACAATACGTACTGTCCTTCAAATCTGTTCATCTCTACCCTAACTAAAATAATATTAACGTGATTACAAAAAGTGTCCAAAATTAATCAACACTTGTTTAAACGAGGTGTATGTGAAACTTTCAACTTAATCCAGTGTGTCCCTCTATGGTGGTTATGGACGTAGTTTTTTTTATCTAAAACAAGGCACGGCAGACGTTGTCCTTAAAAAAATCCTGAAACCAGATAACAGCGCCACCTATCGCATCCAGTTATGAATCTGACACATTCTTGAAATCACCTGAATACGCATAAAAAATTTCATCAAAATCGGGCAGAATAATTATATATATAACTAGCTGCGCCCGCGACTTGAAACGCGTGGAACCTGATGTACAAAACAGTGACTAATAAAGTCATCTGAATGTATTAAGTCTATTTACTATCTACTTTTCTCTCGTACTTAAGTCGCGTCATCATTAAAATTACAATAACTTTTGATAGAGTGAACCAATTTTAATAAAACAAATACTAAATGTTACTGGAAGACATGGCTTATGGTGTTCTTGAAAAGGTTTTATCATGAACGCAGTACGCGTAGTCATACAAACAGACATTTCTAAGAATGATTGAAATGTATTTTATTACTTATTCCAAGAAACCTGCAACAATGTTTTTAACATAAAAAAATGTGTGCGTGTACTAGTGTACACACGTAAGAAGTGAAACTTGTTTAAGGCCTTATTTTTCGCAAAATGATCTATATGCAACTTAAAAAAAAAAAAAAAAAAAAAAAAAACCCTTTCTTTCTTTATGGCAAACAATTTCATTAATATATTAAAAAATAAAGTTAAATTAGATAAAGTTTAAACAAAAGGATTTTATTATCATAGACATGAATACAAAAAAGATGGCGCGTAACGGAAAAATGTGACGGTAAATTTTTTTCCAACGCCGATAAAGAAGTTTCACTTCAATTAAAAAAATACAGACACATTAGGTTTACATTCTTATCATCACATAGTATAAAACAAAGTCCCCTACCGCGTCTATCTGTCTGTCTGTTCACGATAAACTCAAAAACTACTGAACGGATGCAGTTTATGCAGTGGATAAAGTGATGTACGAGGACCGGTTTCGTACATAATTTGTCCAGGATTTTTTTATAATCAGGGCGGGACAACGTCTACCGGGCCCGCTAGTTATGTGTATAAACTAGCTGACCCGTGCAACTTTGTCTGCACCATCTAGGTTACTACCGGCTTTAATTATATTTTTAAACGCAAAAAATCTTAAAAAACCTAATACCCGATTACAGCGACACCTGCAGTTCTCAATCGTGAATCCAAAGTATTCAGGAACTCACTATACCCAGTTGGTACATGAAAAATCTTATAAAATAAACCTAGCATCCGTTTGCAGCATCACCAACCGGGTCCAATTTAGTTATTTGTTCTATAAGAATTTGTAAGTATACGTGAAATCTGCATCCAAACTTAATCTTGTCAAATTTATTTTATTTTTGGCACATAGCCCATCATCTTGTTGACTGAGATATTAAACTTAGATATATATGGTGTCTTTGTAAAAGTAATGAATATTTTTACCATAGAATTTATTCTTTTATTTCAAACCGTTCAAGCAGCGCACGTCATATTATAGAATTTTGCTAATTTTAATTACATTAATCGTGATCAATTATTGAAAATATATATGTAACAAAAAAAGGAGTCTAATATACTTTTCTAACAGTGAAAGAACTTTCAAAATCGGATCAGTAGTACCAGAGATTACCCAGAACGTCCAAACTCACTAACTTTAACTTCAACTTTTTAATATTGGAGTTTAATAGATACGAATTCTACCAGTGGCAAGTCAGTCATGGGAGAGTAACTTTATAGGTAGTATTAAATTTTTATTGTATAATTTAATTCTTCCATATTATGCCATTGAAATACACAAAGACAAACACAACACTTACAGACATCATGCCTTAAATAATTATGTATATTTACATAATAATTACTGTTAGTAATACCGCGTTACCTTAAGTTTAATTTAGTTAAAATTTATAAAGTTAAAAGAAGAAAATACACACCTTTGTGCTTTTGTTAAAATCTGACGAAGGTAGTATATTGTTAAGTAAAATATCATACAATACAATACAAAATTGGGGCAACTGAAAAAAATGTGTTCTAGTGTCTTCAGCCACCCACATTTACATATTGAGTTGTTCCTGATTCTGAGCTCTGCAAGATGGACTGGAGAGCTCACCTCTACAAATAGATCGTCAGTCTACAGATAGTACACGCAGCAAGCTCGTAACAGTTACGAAACTTATAAAGCCATGGCTTACCCGGAATGTTATCCTGAATATATTTGGAAACATATGATTTGCCATTAATTTGGTTGGATGCATACCAGTTTGAGTTCCATGATGCAAACAAATCAGTCTTGTTTGGAGAGGATAAATCCTGAACATAGGTATTATAGTGTTTAAAATATCCAGTCTGGATAGCTTCTTTAGCAAGAAGAGCAACAGCTTCTTTACCCCGGTTCCCACTATGTCCTGGCATCCATGCCAGAACTGCATAAATTCCTTAACAATGACGTTGATACAAATGGAATTTAATAATTATGATAACTGGGGACTCTAGAAAAAATCGGACTATGCTGAATAGTTTGTAAGCTACTCAGAGAATCTGTCAATATGATAGTTTGATCTAATTTATGTGATAATTCAAATTTGATAGCTTCTAATATAGCAATTAATTCACCTGTGTAGGTGGATGATAAAGAAAGGGTATTTATTACGTAATGTATCACATTGTCATATAAATAAATGTATTATTGCAAGCATACGAGTACATAAGTGTAATTGCCGAATGTCGTACAATTTTAAAAAGTTATTAAAAACTTAGCGTATGCCATTTCGACCTATTGTGGCTAATTTGGAAGCCGATGGGTTAAACAGCTAATTATATTCAATTGAAATATGTCAAATATGTTAAAATGATATTGAAATGTAGTGTCAAAAGTTCTAATAACAACAAAAAACCCTTTCTTTCTTTAAGGAAAACAATATCATTAATATATTAAAAACATACTTATATATATATATAGATTTTTTGATACAAGAACACTGTCGAGCGTCCCCAGAATACCTCCCTGAATTATTATCACAATCTGTTCAGTAGTTTCGGCATGCATAGCGGACAAATACACAAATATTGATTTTTATATATAAAGATATATTAAATTTCCGATTGTAATATAACGCCATCTCTTGGCATAGCTGGTGTATTAAATTGATCGATATCTTAAACGCTATGATAGGCGTCAAGTTTGGTAGCTGTAGCAAATTTATGTCACTAACAGATGGCGCAAAATATATAAAGTGTAGCGTTCACTTTCATCGTCTATGTGTGGCCTTGCCGCAGACTGGAGTAATTACTTCCTCCTGGCTATTTTATGAACGTAAGAAGAGAGTAACAAAGGACAGTATATCGAATGTAATGATTTTTCCAGGTAATGTCGTTCAAAATGTTACAGAAAAAATCAGTGGATTTGAATTAGAACTGCTTCAAATTAGGGACGAGATGCACATTACCCTGGACGAATTTCGTACTTATCGAGAGGCTATGGCAGAGATAAGGTCTCTCATTGGCCGCGTGGATAAAATAGAGAAGAGGCTAGACGATCATGAGCAGACAGTCAATCGGATCACTGCCAAGTCGAATATTGATGAGGTCGTTACACACAACTTAAACACGACAGTAATGGCCGGGATCAGGAACTTCTTGGCAATGATATCGAACTCACAACTATACCTGAAAGCCACGGGGAAAATCTAACTCATACAGTGAAACTCATCGCCACCAAATTAAATGTTGGTTCGAGGATCGCGACATAGCGCGGATCGAGCTGGAGGTTTACATATTATCGCCACAGACCCATCTAGGCCTGTTGAGCCCGGTCTCGACCTATTATTGTACGCATAGCACGACGAGACCTCCGTGAGACGATTATTCAAAGTGCTCAAGTTCGCCGTGGAGCAAAAACTGCCGACTTAGATCTGCCAGGACCGCCTAAGCGTTTTTGTATTAATGATCCAAAATGGCCACTCCTCCGCCATAGCCCGGTACTGAGTGCGCTGCTTACACGCCACAGTCAAAAGTGTTTATCGGCTTTCCAGCCTAGAGCCATAGTGTTCTGCGCCAACAGGGCCATCTCTAGTAGGATTTGGTTCTTCACCACGCAATATGGTCTTAGAAGGCAGCCTAAGGCTCCACCGGGGATTTATGTTGCACCTGTTGTTCCTTCCCTGTGGTTTCGAGGTACCCCCCCCCCTCAGCGTACCCCATCCCCACTTAACCCCAAACCTCGACTCCCTTATGCCGAGGTAGGTCACTGATGAACAGATTGAAGAGTGAGGGCTCGAGAACGGAGCCCTGGGATACACCTGAGGGTATCCGGTAGGGCGAGGACATTTCGCCATCCACTCTAAAGCGGAAAGTCCTATCGGTGAGATAATCGCGAATTATATGAACTAATCTATCGGATACATGAGACTGAAATAGTTTATGGACGAGTCCTTCATGCCAGACCTTATCGAAGGCCTTGGCGACATCGAAGAAGACTGCTATGGTGCGTTTCGGTTTAGGTTTTTCGGATTAGATTAGATTAGATATGCGCTGAATTTAGAAAAGATGTACTTTAATACATGCTGAGATGAAGAACCTTTTAATTATGTAATTATTTTAGCAATATCAAAATATTATGCGAAGTCTGTAACAATATTTAATATTACCTCAAAAACCATTTAATATTTACCTAAATTCCCCTACGGAATATACAGCTCTGTAAGTTTTAAGATATATAAGTATTACAATATTTGCATTTTGCATTATGTATTTTAATAAAGTCAATCACAGTATGAGGTATGTACTATTTCCAGTAACCCGATTAGCAAAGTGTTTCTGCTGGAGACGGAACTTAAACATATTAATGAGTACCGGTACCAGTGGCGTAATGGTATTGGATGGTATGAAATTCATCAGTTCAATAATAGTCGTCGCAGGACACGTCAATGGATATTCACAAAATTATGCTTTTAACACACTCGATTTAGAAAATGTAAGTAAGCGTTATTTGTGAACTTTGTAGACTTTGGCGTGCGGTCACAATCTGTCTCTTGTGTACATAATGCCATCAAACATATTGATATTTCGTGATAAATTAGAAATTTACTGTTTTAGGTTTTAAGCTGGGCATTTGAAAAGGCTCTATCACCATGTTATGGTCTCATTACGATGTTTATTATCACTGCAAGCCATGACTAACTGCAAAATACGAATATTCCAAGTTCTAACTTGAAAACATTAAATATATCAACTTGTAACATAGTCATTTGAATTACCTGGTAAGACAAATATCAAAAGCATATTTTTTTTTGTATTATCATATACAGATAATCTCTTTTCTGTTTATATTTGAAGCAACCATGTTCAATGAAACGATGATAGCTTAATTGTAGTGATTTTGGACACGACGTCAAATTGACGTAGTTTTGGTTCCTATGATAAGCCTAAGGTTACTGCGAAAGAATATGCCGTGATGAAACTATATAACGGTGATAGAGTTTTTAACTACATTATCTTAAGGGTATCCCAGCAGTTGTATTTGGGAATAAGTCCTGCGTGTAGGTCACGGTTGCAAATATTAGAAAAGATCGTCATTTAATTGCACGTGAGACTGTAGTAAAACTCCAAATAACGTGTACAGCATAAGATATTGAATTGCATTTTATTCTTTTGTACGGTCGTTTGTTTAAAACATGAAAATGTCCGAAGGACTTACACAAACCGTAAAATTACAATTAAAAACCGTGGAATTGTTATCAATTTTTAAACATTTTTTAAGGATATAGAAAAGAAGTTTTTTGTAACATTACATTTGGATGTCGTGACTGATACGTTCTTCGTGATATCTGGTCTTTTATTGGTTCAAATTCTAGTAAAATTTGGAAAAAATGCCATACCGAGCTTGATCCAAATGTTATGGTGCCGATATATAAGGTAAGCGTAAACGTTCTTTAGATCACACAGATGAAACTTGATTCAATGTTACGATTTTAATAGTCTTTTAGTGATCAAATAATGTATCTTTATGTAGCTATTTCATTATTATGTAAAATTATATTCCATTAGAATCTTCATTTTCGTGGAGAAGGCAAATTCATTAAGTGAAAACAACTGACAATTTAATTTATAATTTTTTATGTCTAACCGCGCAGGAAAGTGACAGTATTGTGTCTGATGGTAAGCAGAAAAGAGCCTACCACAATCCATCGATCGTGGTCCTATCTCGTCGGTTTGTAAATTTCTCGCTACTGATTAATTCTGAAGCGTGCCAAATAAAAAATGAAATTATGCCGGGTTTAGTACCACGTGAGTATTTGTCGTAACTCAGATGGCTTCAGATGTCTATCACTTGATCGTTGAATACATATCGGTTGGTTATGAAACATGATATGCCTAAGTGTGTTGATAAGGCGGTTATTACACGTCGCGATCTATTTATATTCTATTGTTTTATTTTCAGAGTAATTGGACTACAGATGCTCATAGTTTTTTATCTTGCTTACGTGTCTTCTCATGTTGGGAGCGGTCCTTTTTGGCCGACTATAAATAACCTCGAGGCTGAAGATTGTGCCAAGAACTGGTGGACAAAATTATTCTTAATCGAAATTTACATGAACCCTTTCAATGCGGTATACCAAAAACATATATTTTTTTAAATTAAATCGTTGTCTATTTGAAGTATTTGGTGATGAAAGTTAATAAGTGATACACTGAAAGTTTAAACAGTAGCAATATTTATGGAGGGCACTCTGCACTCGATTCTCGTTCTAAATCAATTTAGAAAATAGGTGTTTAATATTTGACCTAATTATCTAGAAAAATTAAATGCAATCCTCTACGCGTCTATGTTAAATCACAGTGCCAACGACCATCGGGTGACTTCACTTTTCTTGAAAGTGAACGTGGGAACGGCATAAACAACACAAAATGGTTTTTTGTCCGATTTGTCCAGTTGTCCCTTACAGCTTTCGACACCGGTCATTGCACCTAGGTTTACTTCGTTTGCGTTTATACTTTTGAAAGTCTTAGAACAAACTCTAACGTAGGTTCTCTCTGTTGTTTATTAGCATTTCATTTGTTATTATTATTTTATATGTTAAATGTGACAATGAACTATCATCTCTTAGAATACGGTAAGCGACTAACCTAACACCTGGTATATGCAATATCATAAATTTGAAAAAAGAAAGAGTTCGAAAAGACAACTCAACGAAAAGACAAACAACGCAGAGTGTTTTGTACGTATATTTATTAAAAAAATTGCAAATTATCATAAAGTTTAAAACTTAATCCAGTGCAATTTGAGAGACGTAAAACGCATTATCTTTGGAAACCCGTATAATTTTTAAATCACTTTATTTATATTTACAGTGTCACTCGGTCACGTGGTATACATCCTGTGACTACAGTCTCGCAATCTTAGGCACGATTCTCTACTATGTATATCAAAAGAAAAGAAGAATCGGGTTAATCTGTACAGTGGTGATTTTTCTATTGTCGCTACTGCTTCCAGCGTTAACTACATACCAGAACAACCTTTCAGCACTCATATTCACTATGGCCAAGTATGATAAAAATAATTGTTAAAATCTAAAGATTAACTAATATAGTAACCTCTAAATATGGTCACATCACGTCAGTGAATTAGCATTTCCATCAACGATACAATAAAATAATTTGTTAGGTTAAAATTCGCTGTATGTGAAACCGCTAGACTGATTTTAATTTAGCTTCTATTATACATATGTATATAGTTCAAGTCAATGATATTACGCTTTTCCATAGACCCTAAGAAATTATAATAAATTAACAATTTAATAAAACGGAGAGTCTGAAAGAGTCGTCCAACTTTTTTTATTCACTCCAAACCTCAAAGATTATGTCAAATATATTTACAAAATTGTTATTTAATGCTGAATGAAAATTAACTTCCTGCCATGGGCCTTATAGGATAGCCTAAAAGCACCCAAAGAACAATGAAGAGGGCTATGTTTGAGAAAATGAGAAAAACCGCAGAATAACCAAATTTACTGACTTAACTCTGAAATTTTATAGATTCATAGGGTAAATTGTTCATAAAACAGATGGCCGATGGGATCGCAGCTTTCAATCTTAATAAACTGATATATCTAATTTGTTAACAGAAGATCAGAAGTTTGGAAAAGAGGAGATCTGGCATTTATTCGTAGTTACATATTACCACATTACCGTGCAAGCACTTTTATTGTCGGAATGGTGCTTGGGCACTTCATGGCTGTTTACAATCCTGTAAACTATAGGAAAATTATTCCCACGGTTTGTAATTTATGTCAAATATGTCTTTATGTCACTGCTTGTTAAATGTGTCGAATGGCGGAGATATATTGTGAATAAGATTCGAAATGCCTTGAAACTTGTCCATATGTTATGCTGATCAAGTATGAAAACCAGCGTTGTAGTCCTTTCCTTTTCTCATCGCGATTTTTGTGAATCGTCATGTCGGTAACAAATGTTTATTTATTCTCTTACTTTACTGGACACCCTATTTCTTGCACTGCTGTGTATTTACTCTCTAATTTAATAGCTTGTAGTTTCAAGGGCCACTTCATAGACATATCATGGATTTGTTGGAATCATAAAAACTTTTGTATTGTTCATAGAAATGGTCACTTCTCGGTGCCTTGACAGCATTGTTTCTGATGGAGAGAGTATTAAATGTCGGTGCGGCTTTGATACATAAAGATTACGACCCATTAGAGATAGCTACGTTTGCCGCATTCAATAGGGTATTATGGGCATTTGCAATATGCGGTCTTATTGTTTTCTGTGAATACGGTACTATTCGTAAGTATTGTATCATAAATACTAATGATATTTTATAAAGTTATTATATGTAATAAGAAAATTTCATAATCTTTTCAAATTTTTTTTATATCGTTCCGGGTCTTTTCGAAACATTCGCGACGACAATTGATCCACATAATATATATTTGTTGACATACCATTATAAACTTTGCTTTATGAGTTTGTAAACAACATATTAATAAGTAAATTAAAGTATTAGGCTTATGTGGACATGCATTTTACAATATACGACTCATGTTATTCAGTCTTAAATTTGTCGTTTATTAATTCTAAAGTGTCTAATTTACAGCGATAATAACGAACTGTTTAAATTTACAATGGATGGTACCAATGAGGCGATTATCTTACGGTGTTTATGTAATACATATGACTGTTATATACTACATGATGGGGTCAATACGATCACCTTTCAGTTATGACATGGTGCATTGGGTAAGACAAATTTGGATTAACTCAAACCTTTGACATACACATACTTAAAGGATATCAGTAGTACTTTCTTGACAAAGAAATTGAAATTGCCTTAGAATTTGGAACATTTCTCATCACTTATATTAACGTAAACGTGACTATTATTGAACTATATGCAAAATTAATGTATAACGCATATGTTCAATTTCAAGGTAATCGGTCAAACTACTTTGGTATTCACGAATCTCGTATAATATATACCAGACGACAGTTTGAATGTTAACACCGTTTAATAGTGTGGTAGTTCATGGTCACATTTAAGATATAAAATAATAATATCAAAACAACTACTAACAAACAACAAAGAGAACCTTAGTTAAAGTTGCTTCTAAAACTTTTAAAAGTATGGGAACGATACTTTGAAATGTAAAAAATTACACCTAGATTTAATGAACAGATTTGAAGAAGCGCTTTTCAAGGTTAATCATTACGGAACTGCTTATTGTCGGAATGCCGCACGATCGAACAATAGGAAACGGGTCGAAGTGTGGGACGCAGGTCAGCCGGGCGGCATAGAGGCAGCACACGGTGATTCACCACGCTTTTTACGTAAATCATCTGATCAGATTTGCTTTGCTTTTCACGAGATAATCAGGTTAAATATTAAGCACCTATTTCTTTAATTGATGTAGAACCAGAAACGACTAATGAGTGTACTGTAAAATATTGCTACCGTCTAACCTAACACCTAGTTTGTCATATTATTATGGACCAAATCATTAAGCAGAGCGCTATTTATACTGCCCGGGCAATATGAATAATGAATAAGTCCAATTTGGCAACGTAATTAATATTTACTAGTATACTGTATTTTGGAGACATTATATTATTTATAATTCTGAGGTCATCTGTTGGTAACAGAAACTGCAAAATGTGAATTTTCTACGGTTAACTTATTTCTATATTTCTACTTTGAGGATTTTTTTTCAATTTTGAGAACCCAGCACACAACGAAGGTCACAGATTAACAAGAGGATACTGAATGAGATAAATAAAGAAATTTTAATAAGTACCAATAGACATGTCATTATTCTTGTTATCAGTGTAATACTATACATAATACTCTGATCTACTATATCTACTATATATCTGATATACTACTCTGATATACTAATTATATTCATAACTGTTTTTATGATTTCCATAGATTTATTACAAATGAAATATCACTGTTTATGTTGCAGGTTTTTAAAACCATTTGTATTATTATAATATGTTATATCATAAGCTTTTTGACTTGGCATCTTATAGAAGCTCCTCTAAGCAATATCTCGAACGTTCTCTTGGCCACACTGTAAGTATATCCAATATATTTTTTCACTTAACAAGTGTTACATAATTTGAATGGAATGTTAGTATCGCAAAAACTATTCCTACATGCAATTCGAGAAACCGGTATAAAAGTAGCACTTGATTGCAGACGAAAGTGTAAAGTAAAAACGAATCAAATGTTTATAACGGATTTCAGGAAAGTAACAGGTTCACAATTTACAATGAAAATAGAAATCTGTAAATACCTGATGAGCACATTTCATTATAGAGTTACTTGCAAGAAGTTTACAAGGGTAGCACTGTTGTTGCTTACCTGAGGTCTGGTAATTTTAGTACACGATTTGACTTTAGTAATACAGATATATGTTACACTAGCAGTACCCGCAGCTTCGCACGCGTTTTTTTTTTATTGTATAAAAGAAATATAAAATTGTGAGACAATGCACAATTATAAAAATGATCTTTAAAAATAATTATAAGTACGACACGCACGTCACTTATAGAAACATGTAACTCATACATTAGATATATAAATACTAACAGTGTGTGAAATGAGAGTTATCATCAGCAACATACTTGGAACCTTAACCCACCATATAACTACCTCAGTGCTCACTTATACAGTATAAGGAACTAGTGAAACAATGACTTAAAGATATTATTATAGTAATATAATATTCCCATATTATCAGTAAGTAATAAGTAATACGTTTATGATATATGAAAAAACGTTAGAAAGACCCTTCTATCTTCAAAATTACTATTAATAATTATAATGTTGAATTGAAAACAATGAATGAGCTGATGACTTGAAATCTTGCATAAATATAAATCAATATATGAAACTTTATATCTGCCTAAGCAGTTTTTAATATTCGACAATGTTACTATGGTTGTTGAGTTAGGTAGACGAAAGCGCGGTAATAAAAAAAAATGAGCGCCAAAATGTCCAAAACGACAATATAATTCAAATTACATAGATACAGATATGAACTTCCATTATATTTATTCTTGGAGTTTATAAGAGAATTTCAATAATTATACATGGTCTCACAATTTTATATTTCTTTAATATAATTAAAAAAAAACGCGTGCGTATCTGCGGTACATCTAGTCAATAATAAATAATATCCACTAATCCATTAACTCAAAACACTTTATTAGGTATCTATAATTATTTTTTGGCATATCATTTTTTCTTTGTACTGTTCTGAATTGGAATATTAATAATGATGTTTTTTTTAGATTACAAAATAAAACAAAAGAAAGAGAAACGAAGAAGGAGACGGAAAATCGCACATATGAATTAACAACAACAGAAGCAAACAGAAGAACAAAGAAAACGGAGTAAATCGATTAAGTAACGGTATTTGCGAAAATGATGCCTTTTATTATGAAGGCGTGTAATTGTTGTTTGATTTTGTTAATTGTCAATGTTATATTATATATTTTAATGTTGGTGGTTGGTTGGCGTTAAACATTGAATCGTAAAATCGTCTTTTATTTTTACTCGATTGCGCCAGAGACCCTTCTTTCTTTGAGTGTACATCTTTACATATAATAAAAGGCTAACGGGACGAAATCTGTACATTAAATATTTTAAAGAAAAAATACTCTAGGAGGGTTTACAATCAAAGACAGAACACATTTCTATAGTTTTTAAAATTTTTGTCTGTCTGTCGGTCTGTCTGTCGTTTGTACAGGATTCACGTAAAAACTACTGGACGGATGTTGACGAAATTTGGTATGGTAGTGGCTTATATGCCATATGTTTTACATATATATCACATTTGTATGTCTGTTTATTTTACTTTTAAGAAAACATAAAAGAGAAGAAATTTACGTAAAAACTACTAGAGAGTTTTTCACGAAACTTTGTAAGGTAGTAATTTATACATCGATATAACATACTAGCTTCTGCCCTCGACTTCGTCCGCGTGTAATAGTTACATTTGGCCCCCGAACCCGAGAAAAATCTCTATTTTGGAACATTCTTCATTGATGCTCCACCCCCATTGGTCTTAGCTTGATGCTACATAGTATATAGCCTACCTCGATAAATAAGCTATCTAACACTCTTCAAATCGGAGCAGTAATTTCTGAGATAAGAGCGTTCAAACAAACAAACTCTTCAGCTTACTGTAACAAGACCAAATCTGTAAAATAAATATTTTTTGAAAATTATAATCGGGGTAGACTTTGTTTACGTTATAGAAGCCAAAAATAATTAATTTAGAAGTTTTGTCTATCTGTCTGTTTCTGTATACACGTATCACTCAGAAATACTGAACCAATCTTGACACAGTGATAACTTATGTTATAATGTAACATCTAGGATACTTTTTGTCCCATAAAACACAAGGGGTTCTCAAAGATAACCGATAAAAGTCAAAAATTTGTAGTCAATGAAATTCTTGACGGATTTTGGTAAAGTTTTCTTTGTGCTATAGCAATATATTTTTTTAATATTGCAAATATATATATATATTTTTTTTTTCAATAATTAGTTACAGGAAATGTAACTGATCTCGGCAAAAAAATCTATAATATAGCGAGCGCTGCTTGAAGAGTTTGGATTAAAAAAATAAAATCTATAGCAAAAATATTCATTACTTTTACGAAAAAATCTACGACACCATATATCTAAGTTTAATATCTCAGGTAAAAAGAAGGTTTATATGTCAAAAGCAAAATAAATTTGAAGAGATTACGTGTGGATACAGATTTTACGTATACTTTACAATTTCTTATGGATCAAACAACTAAATCAAAATAGAAATTTAATGTAGAAAATGTTAATTGATGAAGTTAGTCAGAAGATAATGTGAAATATAAACTATAAGCCTGCAAAATTATTGCCCTGACGCTGCCGCTGGATCTACGCTAATTGTGAATGGGTACGGAGATGAGTGGCGCAGGAGTAACTCAAAGGGTATCGGGAAGACATTTATCGCCAATATATGTAGGTTATATTTTATCTTAATTGGGCCCAGTAGGTGATGCTGCGAACGGGTTCACGGCGTATTTTAAAAGAGTTCTCACATACCAATGTATGGGTATGGGTATGTTTGAGTGAGTCTCTGTGTTGTTTGGATTCACAATTGGAAACGGTAGGTATAGCTGCAATTGGGGATTATGTTTTTTTTAATGCGTTTAAAATACAATTGAAACCGGTAACAACCGATTTGCTGCAAACGAAGTTGCACGGGTCAGCTAATATATATATATACGAGTAAATTACATATAGCCTTATTTATATACATATTTGTTAATCTACAGAACATTCCAAAGAAATATATAATATGTATATAAATAAGGGTATTTGTAATTTCACGCAGATATACGACAATAATTAACAAGATGGATTAAGTTGGTAGATTTATTTAAAAAAATAGTTGGTAATAATTTTCTTAAGTTTGAGAAATCCCGTGTGAAAGAGGTCTGTCAAAGATTGTCACTGTTCATTGTATTGTTAGCTCTGACTAAAATTTTTTCTATTTGATGATCTCACTAACGGTACGTTTAGAAGTAATTCATTACCAGTGAGAGTAGTAGGTATTCTTAGGTTAATACTGCTGAACAGTACCACGGACTCTGCCATACCATTAGTGATATTTAGGAGATATGAGATGGCCATTATGTGTGTAAGTTTACAATAATATCAAAGAGAATAGTTTTCACTGTATTATTTGCATTTGTAATAGATGAATTCAAGGAATCTCTTTTGTATGCGTTCAATGCAATTATTATAGATATTGTTGTCCAGGTCGGTTTTGATATCATTTTCTACACGGCATGTCTTTACAAATAATTAATAAGTCTTAGAAGATAAGAATCCTAATAATATCTAGTCTTAACTAGGATTACAAATGCCAATGTTTGTTATGGATGAAGACTGAACTAATCAAGTTAGGAGTACAGATAAGGACATAGGGCATCTTACTCATCTAGGAAAAAACGTACTGTTTCTTTCCCTTTTTGGTAGACGTTTGCTATACAGTCATAATAAAATCAAGTCAAAATAAATAATGATAATGATAAATTACAAACTGAATGATCTGGGATAATCGACTTAGTAAAAGTTAATAAAAATATCATCATCACCATCAGCCTGTAAGAGACCCCACTGCAGGGCCATGGGCCTCTTCCCGAAGGAAGGTATGAGCGTAATCACCACGCTAGCCATCGACGTATTGGCGATTTCAAACTCTGAGAAATCCACAGTTCTATATTTTTCCCACATACAGTAGTACTACAAGAACATTTCTCAGGTTCGGGTTTCCTCGCGATGTTTTCCATCACCGTCAGCTGATAGTGTTACCAATATAAATTAGTTAATGTACGCGAATTCCGAAAAAGTCGTTGGTACATGTTGGGGTTCGAACCTGCGGACATCGAAATAATACTCCACCGGTCAAACCATTAGGCCACCACGACTTGTGTACTAAAAAACAAAAGTAAAAACATAAGGACTATAAATCTATACTAACTAGTGAGCGCCCAGTGGTCGACATTCGACCATAGTTCATTGAATTTTTAAAGTTTGAACTTTATTAGGGTCTTTTATCAAGTCTATACTCAAAGGCTTTCATCATGCCTACTCAGTTATTTACTACTTTTTTTTTAAATCATATAATCATAACAAAAAAATCGGTGTCTAAATGAAAATAGAAATTAATTATAAATTTGAAACAAAAAACAGGCGGTTAAAGGTGGTAAGGCTCTCAAATGCTAAGTAAACATAACTTTACGAAAATAAAGAAATTTATCGCAACTCATGACACAATTTTCAATTACTTTTACACGACACCATAGGTGCGTGGTATTTCTGGATGGTATTGAATTAAATATAGTCTGTGCATTATAAGGAATAGTGATATGCCCAGTATCATCATTTGGAAAAGTAATGGATACACAATAGAATCGAGTGATGAATCCAAAACAAAGATGTCTTTGATACTACCATTAACTTTTGAAAATGAATTCATTTTCGTTCATAATTCGTGAAGACCAGTCATACCGTTTTGGAGATAACATTGCGGGCGAAGCCAGGGTTAACAGCTAGTATAAACTAAAATTGCTTAAATTCCTTTTTATAAGGTCAACTATCTGTCAGCGAAAGTTACGTGAATATCGGTCAAACCGTTTTGGAGATAGTACTGCGGGCGAAACCACGGTTAACAGCTAGTATGATGTCCGCTATCTGTTGGTGAAAGTTCCGTGAAAATCAACATATTTATATATGATAGCGGGCCGGGCGGACGTTGTCCTTTTTTTTTTTTTTTTAACGTGGAGAACCCTCTTCACAGACATTGCCAGGTCCCCGGGGGAGGTCCTGAACTGAGTCGACCTTTAATCGACTAAAAAACTCCACGATAACCTACGCCGCACTATGGGAGTGCCTCGGGGTAGCGTGAGCAAGCTCCGAGACGCCCCCGGCGGCAGGCGTTCCGACGCCGCACCCGCTGAGGCAGCCCGGTTACAAGACTGCCTCCCAGCCCGCCGAACCCGTGCAATGGGAAGTCAGGACCCCCGCCCCTTCCCCCCTGGGTTCGGCCGGCAGCGGAGAGGCCAAGCCGCTCCGCCGCCGTCCCGCGATTGATTTTTTTACCGAGGTTTACTCCTCGTCCACCATGGCCTCCCCAGGGCCCCTCCAACCTAACTAACCCTAAGCCTAACAGCCCCCCTCTTACCTAACCAACCCTAACCGTACGCCCTACTCCTACTTAATCCCTGGTCAAGTCTACTTTGAAAGTAGGCAAGCCAGTGATTTCCTACCCTATACCCACCCTACCTAGGAGGTTAGTCTAGGGAGGCATGTTGTGGAAATATCCTCTACCTCTTCTTCTTCTACCACGTCCAGCTAACGTTGTCTACGTTGTCCTGCCTTGACATTAAAAAAATCTAAAATTCAACCGCAACGCCACTTACCGGATCCAATTCTGAATCTAAACCATTCTCGGGTCCACTGGAACACGCACACAAAATTTCATCAAAATCGGCCCAGCCGTTTAGGAGGAGTTCAGTGACATACACACGCACAGAAGAAATATATATATAAAGATTATTATAAAAATAACCTACAATTTGACCAGTTGATTTCAAAGGGCATGTAAGGCATGCAACGTCAGTGATGTCAAAAATATTTAATACGTAAAGTGACCGTAAAACTAAAATGACGGATGTCAAAAAGTCTTTCATTTACATGTGTGTAAAATACAAGTTGTAGTGTGAGTAATGCATATTTTAATTAATTTAATGTATTTCTAATTCATTTTATACAAAAAATAGCTTTCTGCACTTCTCTGCCATATAGACTTTAACTATGCTAAATTTCAAGTTCATCCGTTCGCGCAATTCGCTTAAAAAGGGTACAAAGTTTTGGCTTCACGTATTAATATATAAAGCTGAAGAGTTTGTTTGTTTCTTTGGTTGAACGCGCTAATCTCAGGAACTACTGGTCCGATTTAAAAAATAAACAGTTTTAGATAGCTCATTTACCGAGGAAGGCTTTAGGCTATATCATGACGCTAACACCAATAGGAGTGGAGCGCCAAAGAAGAATGTGTTAAAATCGGGCATATTTTTCGTTTTGATTGCTTTCGCTGCGTATTAGCGTTAGTATTACATACGTCGCCATGGTAACGTGGTAAGTTTCTATCGCAAACATTTTCAAAGATTATTTTGTGTTCCTATTAGAAAAGTTTATTCTACGTTAGTTTTGCTTGAATTTTTTTAGTTGCAATCTATTACGTAGGTATTACAAAAATAAAGTATGTGTATGTAAAACTATATAATAACTGTTTGGTGAATGGATATAGCTACAAATAACAAAAAAAATGTTTTTATATTCGGTCGATATTTTTATATTATTATATTTTGTTTGTTTGTTCCAGGTAATCTACAAAACGGTTGAACCTATGTTAACGGGAATTTTACTGGTAGATAGCCGAAATTATAGCGGTTGACATATTCTATTTTATTTGTCCGCGGCTTCGTCCGCATTGCTATTTCCAAAATGGTTGGACCGATTTTCACGGGATATTCACTGGTAGATTACAGACCTCATAAAAAGTAATTTAGGATTTTTATTCGCCTTCGGCCGCAGTGGAATATCCGAAGTGCTTGAACTGATTTTCACGGGACTTTTACTGGCAGATAACTAACTAATGAGATATTTTATTTTAAGCTAGCGGACTCGGCAGACGTTGTCCCGCCCTGATAATAAAAAGAAAACCTTGACAAATTATACCTAAGCCTTCCCAATGAAACGGCATATAAATCCGTTCTGTAGTTTTTGACTTTATCACGAACAGATAAACAGACAGACCAGAGAACTTTGTTTTACACTATGTAGTGATGAACTGTGCATTCGTTCGTGTGAAATTGATCAAAAATAATTTGTTTATTGTAAACAAGCGCGTGAGACGTGCGCTGTACTGGACTTCAAGAATAAATGTATGTAATTTGAAATATATTATCATTTTGGTCAATTTGGCTGCCATTTTGTTTTATTTACCGCGTTTGCATCTACATAACACAGTGATTATAGCAACGCATAAGAATAACACAATTTTCAACAAAGGGCATGTTATATCTATATAATAAAAAAATTAACACATATTGTTCGATAACGTATAGTTTAAAATTTTATTAGTTTCTTATATAGTGTTAGTGAGCACTGAGAGTGGTATATAGTAGGTTAAAGTTCCAGGTATGTTGCTTATTATAAATCCCATCCCATTCGATATACTATTCGTATTCACATATGTAATGTACACGCTTAGAATAATAACGCATAGAAAGATGGTTCGGTACTTTAGGTCATTACAAAAGTGAAGCATAAAAGCGTACATGGGTGCAAGCTATTACACGAGTACACACGCACACCACGATAAAAAGGGCTTGCCTCTAAAATGTAACTTGCCCAAAATCGGGAAAAATGAAAAGCTTTATTACTTAAACCGACGCGTGCTCTTTTTTGCATTTAATGTTTTTGCTTACCCCCTCTTCGTAGTCATTATTACTTCGGCCTCAACTCAACACTTAAAGAAACAATTTTGATGTTTTATGCCATACGTTCCATACAACAACGTAGTCGAGGTTGAAGAAACGACTAAGTATATGAGGGCCATTGATGTAATTATTTAGGGTCAGTAGGAATCCTTTGAACAACAAAGCGCAATTAATTTTAAGATTTTATTGATATTATTATTGATGGAATGTTAAAATAAATGATAAAGTTCGTTGAGACGTCAACATTGAACGAACTCATTTTCAAACATTTAAGATTTGTAAACTACATAATGGCGTGCGTATTTTACTTATACATACAATACATAATTAATTAAATATGTTCCTTTCATAAAAAATAATTAATCTCATCACTAACGTCAATTAAAATGGGAAAATAATTTCCTTATCTGGCAACACTGAGCATTTACAAAACATGGAGGTGACTTTTTGGCGGGAAGTCGAACGAAGCGCGCGCTTTTTAAGTGTATCCAAAACCTTATTTTTTCTTTTCGTTATTTAAATATATAAATTTGCCGTTATCGATTAATACTTTAATTTAGTGGTCTCCAAACATGGGGACTCAAAGTGATGGTGAAGACGACGAGTCCTCACGGCATTCAGATCGGAAAAGAGTTCGTACTGAAGTGGCAGGATTGAAAAATGAAGATAAGTACAAAATATATTTTAAAACGAACTATACAAGATTGTTTCTGGAAAATAATAGCTCCAATGAATACATAGTATACCTTGAATCCAAGGAAAAAGAAAAATTGGGTAACAAGAACCCTCTAACAATCACACAATTATTTACTGAAAATGTTAAAGGCTTTACTAGTATTTATAGAGTGAATGCGTATAAAATAGGAGTAACTTTCAAGAAAGCTTCTGCAGCGAATAACTTTTTAAAATTGGACAATTTCCTGAACAAAAATAAATTCAGATCTTTCATCCCCGCACATCTTGTGGAAAAAGTAGGTGTAATCAGATTTGTTCCTACTGACATATCCAACGAGGATATTTATAAAAACATTACAAGCGATACTGAAGTAATCTCTGTGAAACGCTTTCTAAAAAAAAGATGCCGACAGGAAACTTGTACCACTGTCTACAGTAGCCCTAACATTCTCCACAACTGTTCTTCCAAAATATGTATATCTTAATATGTTTCGTTATGAAGTTCACACATATGTTCCACCCTTAGTACAATGTTACAAATGTTTTAAATTTAACCATTCTGCTAAAGTTTGTCGAGGGACCCAGATGTGTTCCTCGTGTGCTGGAAAACACCTATACAGAGATTGCATATCTGAAATTATTTGTTGTATAAATTGCGGCGGGGGTCACCTTGCCATATCGAGAGATTGCCCTATTAAAAAGAAAAAAATTGAAGAGAAACAGAAAAAGATACTAAGTCAAAACCATACTTTTGCCTCTGTAGTACGGGCTAATGTTGAAGAATTTCCTAACTTAAAATCAAAAGCTATACCTAAATCTATAGAAAACTACAATAATATTTCTAGTGATAAAAGTACATGTGTCAAAACTGATGATACTAAGAAAAATATGAATCTTGAACAAATTATCAATAATGATATAATTATTAACGCTATAGTAAAATCACTAGTTTCATTAGCTAACTCTTCTAGTAAAGAATCTATTACTCTTAAAAAAATTAAAGAAGTTTTTTTACATAATCTAATTTAACACTTAGTATATGGACAACAATATTTTGGAAATTCTTAAACATAAATTAACAATAGCTCAATATAATATTCAGAGTGTTAATAATAAGAAACCTTTGCTCATAAAATTTATTTCTGAACACAATATAGATATATGTATGTTAAATGAAACTTGGTTGCGAGAGAGAAGTAATTTCAGTGTGCCAGGCTATAACATTGTTTCTCAAAATGGGCCAGATGGTCATGGTGGTGTTGCGATTTTAATTAAAAACACATTAAAATATAAAGTTTCTCATACACCTTATTATGACTATTTACAGTAAGCTGCTATAATTTCGAAAAGTAACATCGGTGAGATATCTCTTTTGTGTACTTATAGTCCTCCTAGAGGTGGCCGTTTTAAAAGTAGAAAATTAAAATGTATTATTAATAGCTTGCCTAAGCCTATCCTGCTCTCAGGTGATTTAAATGCGCACCATGTTGCTTTTGGTTGTATTACTTGTAACTCTAGAGGTAATGACATTTATAATTTAATAGATGAGTGTGATCTCTGCATTTTAAATACTGGATCCCCAACCACTGTGGGTTCCCTTCACAATAATCCATCTGCAATAGATATATCCTGTATCAGTCCTGAATTAGCACCTTTATGTAACTGGAAAGTGCATGATGACCCAATGGGCAGTTATCACTTTCCTACCATTATTGAAATTCAAACTTCTGTACAACAGTATGAAATTGGTGCCCCTTCTGAGCGCTTTATTTACAGTAAGGCAGACTGGTCCAAATACTTTTCATTAAGTGAAACAGCATTTGCAAATTTAAGTCTAGAATCAGAAAACATATTATGTATTTATAATAGCTTTTGTGATATTGTGAATAGCCTTAAGTTGGCATGTATTCCAAAAATTTGTAATAACACTTCATACAAAATTAAAAAGCCAGTACTCTGGTGGGATGAGCAGTGTGCCATTGCTGTGAATAATAGTAGAGATGCTTTAAGGAACTATAGAGATATTCCCACACTAACTAACTATATAGAGTACAAAAAAGTTGATGCTGTTAAAAAGAAATTACTTAGTGTAAAAAACGAGTTGGAGATTGTTGTGCGAGGCATTTAATAGATACACACCTGTTAGCATGATATGGAATTACATTAAAAGATTTAAAAGAGTAGCACATAAAAAAACTCCTAAAAATGATGAATGGATCCCTTCCTTTTTAGATAAATATGCTCCCAAATCTCCACCTGAAAAAGAAATTGATATAACAAGGTTAAAAACTTTTTTCGGTTCATCTGGCAGCATTGAAGGTTACTTCCTCTCTGAACCTTTTACAATGAATGAATTTAAAGTAACTTTGAGATCAAGAAAAAATACAACACCTGGTCTTGATGACATTTCCTATAATTTAATTCAAAATCTCCATCCTAAAGCTCAAAATGTACTATTAAAGATATACAATTTGTTGTGGGAAGCTGAAAGGATACCAGATACCTGGAACACACAGTGTGTCATTCCAATTTTAAAACCAGAAAAACCAGAAAATGACTACAACTCTTATAGGCCAATCTCCTTATCATCTTGTATTGGAAAAGTATTTGAATATATGCTTAAATTAAGGTTAGAATTTTATAGTGAAAAATGTAATATTTTACCTGTGCAACAGTTTGGTTTTCGTAGAGGTAAAAGTACTGCAGAAAACTATATGTCTCTTATCTCTGATATTAAGAATTCCTTCTACAGTCATTCATATACTGTTTGTGCTTTTCTTGATGTGAGCGGTGCTTTTGATAATGTAGATCCTTCAATTCTTGTCTCTATTCTTAGTGATGTTGGCATACCTGGAAAAGTTTGCAAATGGATATTTACATTTTTATATGATAGATTAATGTACGTCAAATATAATAACATTTTACATGGACCTAGGCATGTATATAAAGGTACAATGCAAGGAGCAACAATATCTCCCTTGCTATATAATCTTTATTCATCACAAATCAACAGGTACTTAACAGAACCTTCAATCAAGTGTCTGTAATTTGCAGATGACATTGTTGTATATAGTATAAATAAAGATGTCAATAAAGCTATTGCAGGCTTAAACAATGGACTGACCCAAATACATAATTTTTATAGTAGTTTAAAATTAGATATAAATATTGCTAAGAGTGGTACAATGTTATTTTCAAAAAGAATGCTTGATTTGTATGACGTTCCTTCTGTTCTATACAATAACAGTATACTAACCTGGTTACAACATAAGAAATTTCTTGGGGTCTGTTTGGACACAAAATTATCATTTCAGTCACATATTAATAATATTATCAGTAATGCTACCAAAGGATTAAATATTTTACGTTCTTTAGCTGGTGTTCACTGGGGATCTGATCCTAAGGTCTTGTCTCTCCTTTACAAAGGTATAGTTAGAAGCCACTTTGACTATAGCTCTTTAGCTTACATGTGTGCGAGTAGTAGATTCCTTAGGAAGTTAGATGTGATTCAAAATAAAGCATTAAGGATTATAACTGGTGCTATGTGTTCTACTCCAGTAATTGCAATGGAGTATGAAACATGTATAATGCCTTTGAAAATAAGACGGTTTCAGATTGCTCAAAAATTTTGTATCAAACTACTGGCTAATAACAATACATTTGTTTTGGATAGGATATTACCTAGACATGATCTTCCAGCAACTTTTGTAAATAATGCTAACATAGATGTTCAGGATATTGTGTCTGAACATTCACCAGAAATATTAAAAATTGTGTTAAACATTAAAAATGTATGTAGGAATATCCATATTGCAAACCCTTTGCCTATTTATGAAATTGGATATAATTCTGCTATTAATAATACTGTAATAATTGATTTTGGGAAAGTTAAAAGCCACTTTGATTTCTTGGAATATATTAATAATCAGCCAAATGTTTATACATTATATACGGACGGCTCAAAAGTGTCAGATAATGTAGCTTCTGCTTATTATGATCCACAAGTCCAAATGACCTCATGTTTCAAATTGGACACTCAATGTAGTATTTTTACAGCTGAATCATATGCAATTTATAGAGCTCTCTTATATATAAACAATGTAAATGAATCCAAATTTTTAATTGTTACTGATAGTAAAAGTGTATTGTTAACGCTAGAAAATAATTCTATAAGATTTAATTTGAACCATGTCATATATTCTATTAAACGGTTACTGTTTGAGCTATATCTAAGAGGTAAATGTATTACATTTAAATGGGTACCTTCACATTCTAGATATCTGGAAATGAAATAGTAGATAGAGCGGCCCGAGGAATGTGGAATGAAGACCAGTCTACACAGACGAAAGTCGCTTATACTGATTTCCTTCAGATGTTAACTGAAAAGGTCAAAATAATCTGGAAAGAATATTATAAGATTATCACTCAGAATAAAGGCAAATGGTACGCAAGGATACAGAATACCCCGCCGCATAGACCCTGGTTTTATAAAGTTAAAGATGCCGAAAGGAAGTTCATTACCTTGATTAATAGATTGCGATTTGGACACTGTAGAACTTCTGCGCATCTTTCAAGGTTGAAAATTATATCAGAAGATAAATGCGACTTTTGTAATAAAACTGCGGATCTTCAACATATTATTATGAACTGTGGAAAATTTAAAATGGAACGTCTTATTTTAGTAACAGAGCTTGAAAGCGTTTCTAATAACATTGAGGTTCCGAATGAATTACAATTGCTTTTAGCAAATCCATTATTTTATAAACCTATATATAATTTTGTTATAAATACTGTAGAATTACTGTAATCGTTAACACATTTATAATGTATGTTAAAGATGTAACTTTTAATATTGTACATTTTATTTAAGAAAGTTTTTAATACTAAGTTAGGCTTAAAGGACGTGTATCCAGTGGCCTTAATAAATTAAAAAAAAAAACAAAACATGGAATAATAAAACAAATGTTTTTATTAACGTAAATCGTTGAAATACTACAATATGTTGATAGCTTATCTGCGAAAAGTGATATTAACACACTTCTTATATTTTTCAAATGTATTATAACAGCATTTAACTGCACAAACCGCAATAATTATTTATTTTCTAAGAGATGCATTCGGAACGATGTGACCTTGTACACTATGGAACGGACGGGCGTAGGGAGCCATTTCTGGCTCCAATTTAGTGGCGTCAAATTTTATGCGCGGATTTGGTTTCTATGCGTTATTATTCTAAGTGTACACGTTACATGTTACAGTAGATGCCGTGCGTGTCGAAGTTACAAATGTTTTTGAAAAAGCATTTCTGTAATGTACACACCTACTTAGAATTTTACATCTTTTTTTTATATTATAGGAGGCAAACGAACAGACGGGTCACCCGATGGTAAGTGATCACCGCCGTCCATAGACACTAGCAACACCAGGGGAGTCACAAGTGCGTTGCCGGCCTTTTATAGAAGTATACGCTCATTGCTTGACGGTTTGCATTTCATAATTGTTTGGAAATACCGCCGCTGGGAGTCGATTCCACAAGGTTGAAGTACGAGGCAGAAACGACCTTGAAAACCTCACCGTGGAAGACCTCCACTCATCCAGGTGGTGTGAATGAAATTTTAGTTCATGGCGGGTAGTACGATGGTGGAAATTAGCGGCAGGTATAAATAAGTCCAAACAACTCCTCTGAACACTCACAGTGGTAAATGCGATAGAGAACGCAAAGAGATGCGATGTCCCGACGCAGTGCAAATAAGTCGAGCCGATCGGATATTACCTCGTCGTCGACGATTCGAGCCGCTCTACGCTGGATGCGGTCAAACGGAAGCAGCTGATATTGAGGCGCTCCAGCCCAACATCTCTTTAATACATTAAAAAAAACGCGTGCGGAGCCGCGGGTGACAGCTAGTCTTATTATATTAATAATACTTTTTAATGTTAGAAACAATCGTTAATTATTTAGTACAAAATATATACAATTTAAAATAATTATTATTTTCAATCACAGTAATTAACGGTTTGTGATAAGAAACATATGACACATGTTTGAGATTCAATTTTATTTCATTTTCTGTAAAAGACGGTATCGATGGTCGTATTGTATTGAGTTGAAGCTAGTGTTTATTATTGTTATAAACTAGATGTACCAGCAGATCCGCGCGCGTTTCATTTAAATTATCTATCTATCTATACTATAATAAAACTGTAGCAAGGTCAAATCTGTACATTAAATATTTTTTGAAAATTTTGATCGGGGCAGTCTTTGTTATCGATATAGAAGCCAAAAATAATCTTTTTACAATTTTTGTCTGTCTGTCTGTCTGTCTGTCTGTCTGTCTGTCTGTCTGTCCCTGTGAACACGCATCACTCTGAAAGTACTGAACCGATTTTGACGAAACTTGGCACAGTGATAACTAATATTACGAGATTACATCTAGGATACTTTTTATCTCATAAAACGCAAGGGATTCTCCAGGATCTGCCTGTTTGTCTGTCCCTTTGAACACGTACCACTCTGAAAGTACTGAACCAATTTTGACGAAATTTGGCACAGTGATAACTAATATTACAAGGTTACATCTAGAATACTTTTTAACTCATAAAACGCAAGGGATTCTCCAGGATAACGGACGAAAGTCAAAAATTTGTAGTTAATGAAATTTTTGACGGATTTTGGTAAATTTTCTATATATAGCAGACAGATTAGCTAAAAAGATAAGCTATATTTCCCTAAGCTACTTTAAAAAAAATACCAAAAAAAAAATTGCCGGGATTCGAACCGTCGGCTCCGGCGGACCACATAATGTCCAGTACGTTATAACTGAGCTACGGCTATATGACATGTCTATACGTAATTATCGACCTCATATGAAGAAAATATGTGTAAATGAAACTGTCACTTATATGTTGTTACATTTATTTTATTGTATAAAAAATGTTTGCTAAACAAAGGTGACAAGATTTTTTCCTAAAACATAAATCTAGATAATAGTTACATTGCATTGTAGAAGATGAATCTCAACTAGAGTTATATCAGTACGTGTGTTGTTTCGATATTTGATAAAATTAGTTTTCTAAATGTTGTTGAGTCTTGAAGTAGTTGGGTTCAGGTTTGTGAATCTAAGGTTAAAATAAATCAGTTGAGGTGTATGCAGTTATTTTTTTTTTCTCGAACTGACCACGGTATTGACCTAGCAAGGTCTTAACAGCTTCACATGACTACTGTTTGCAGTTACTATGTTGTACTTATACTAATATTATAATGAGTGGTAAAGTTTTGTTTTCGAGGAATGCTTGGTACCTACTACTGGTCCGATTTCAAAAATTCTTTCACTGTTAGAAAGGTATATTATCCCAAGTTCAGTATCTCAGTAAAAAAGGTGGTTTGTATGTCAAAAGTAAAATAAATGTGACCAAATTAAAATTGAATGCAGATTTCACGTATACTTTACAAATACTTATAAAACAAACAACTAAAACAAAATGGAAATTTGATGTAGATAAAGTTCAACTTTTACAGTATGTTACGTGATGAAGTTACAAGGGGTACTGGGAAGACATTTATCGGCAATATATGTAAGTTAGTTTTGATCTTCACTTTGATGACACTACTTTAGGTAAAGCTGCGAACAGATTCTAGGCTTATTTTAAAAGATTTCTCACATACCAACTGGGTATATGTTTGAATGAGTCCCTGGATAGTTTGGATTCACGATTGGAAGTGCTGGATAACGCTGCAATAGGGTTTTAGGTTTTTTAAGATTATTTGCGTTTAAAAATACAATTGAAACCGGTAATAACCGATTTGGTGCAGACGAAGTTGCACGGGTCAGCTAGTACTATAATAAAACTGTAGCAAGGTCAAATATGTACATTAAAAATTTTTTGAAAATTTTGATCGGGGCAGTCTTTGTTATCGATATAGAAGCCAAAAATAATCTTTTTACAATTTTTGTCTGTCTGTCTGTCTGTCTGTCTGTCCCTGTGAACACGCATCACTCTGAAAGTACTGAACCGATTTTGACGAAACTTGGCACAGTGATAACTAATATTACGAGATTACATCTAGAATACTTTTTATCTCATAAAACGCAAGGGATTCTCCAGGATAACGGACGAAAGTCAAAAATTTGTAGTTAATGAAATTTTTGACGGATTTTGGTAAATTTTCATTGTGCTATATATAGCAGACAGATTAGCTAAAAAGATAAGCTATATTTCCCTAAGCTACTTTAAAAAAAATACCAAAAAAAAAGATCGCTGGGATTCGAACCGTCGGCTCCGGCGGACCATATAATGTCCAGTACGTTATAACTCAGCTACGGCTATATAACATTTCTATGCGTAATTATCAACCTCATATGAAAAAAATATGTGTAAACGAAACTGTCACTTATATGTTGTTACATTTATTTTAATGCTATAAAAAATATTTGCTAAACAAAGGTGACAAGATTTTTTCCTAAAACATAAACCTACATAATAGTTACATTGCATTGTAGAAGATGAATCTCAACTAGAGTTCTATCAGTGTTGTTTCGATATTTGATAAAATTAGTTTTCTAAATGTTGTTGAGTCTTGAAGTAGTTGGGTTCAGGTTTGTGAATCTAAGATTAAAATAAATCAGTTGAAGTGTATGCAGTTATTTTTTTTTTCTCGAACTGACCACGCTATTGACCTAGCAAGGTCTTAACAGCTTCACCGGACTACTGTTTGTATTTATGTGACTACTATGTTGTATTTATACTAATATTATAATGAGTGGTAAAGTTTTGTTTTCGAGGAATGCTTGGTACCTACTACTGGTCCGATTTCAGAAATTCTTTCACTGTTAGAAAGGTATATTATCCCAAGTTCAGTATCTCAGTAAAAAAGGTGGTTTGTATGTCAAAAGTAAAATAAATGTGACCAAATTAAAATTGAATGCAGATTTCACGTATACTTTACAAATTCTTATAAAACAAACCACTAAAACAAAATGGAAATTTAATGTAGATAAAGTTCAACTTTTACAGTATGTTACGTGATGAAGTTACAAGGGGTACTGGGAAGACATTTATCGGCAATATATGTAAGTTAGTTTTGATCTTCACTTTGATGACACTACTTTAGGTAATGCTGCGAACAGATTCTAGGCTTATTTTACAGATACATTAGATATACTGTTTACACAGTCAGTATCGTCAGTATAGTACGTTACATGTTACAGATGCTGCAAACATTCGGGCAGATTTTCCACCACAACTGGTGGATATCTATTAGTTGAGGCTTTTTTGATAATAACAGTTGCCTCCTTATTCAGTTGTGCCGTCGGAATCTCGGCAGACGATGATGACGACGGAGCTGTCTGTTGATTTTTTAGTTTTGGCGTTTCGCTGTTCGGTTTGTGTCACCACTGTCGCGTACGACGCCGGTGGTGCAGTTTTTGATGGCGGCGGCTTCCTATTGGTCGCGCTCACAGCTGACATGGCGGTTCTCGTACTAGACTGTAAGGGCGAGTATGATGGGGTCGATGAAATCGAGGTTTGTGACTTCTCCTAGCTTAATATTGACGGTTTAACGATCCTTGCTTTGGTAGTCTGTTTGAATGTTATTAATGAGGCGGCTTCAGCCGTCTGGGCAGGTAATCTATGTTGTGACCTAGGTATCTGGGGCAACGGGTCGGCCTCCTCTAGGTCGCTTGATGTAGATTGTCTCGGCCGGACGACTGGGTGGGTGCAAATTTTGACACGCCTCTCATCAAGGTCAGTATCATCACCTTCGCGCATCCTCCTCTCAGCGCATCCCAGCGGACTCATGTTAAGTATATGCATAGGTATTTCTGGCGGGGCGATTATGCTCTTCGCCGCTTGCTGTAGGGCTAATTAGTCTTCAGCTGTGACTTCTGAGCCCTGTGTTCCTGCTACCCAGAGGCGCAGGAAGAGGGCCATCCACTTTAGCATATCATGCGAAAAGGATTCGGTACCTACTAAATCAGCGAGCAAGTGGAGGTCGCGCTCGTATGCGTGTAGGGACGCAGTGCGTGGGGTCATATGTATAGTCGGCTCCTCGTCAGAGGATGCCGGGATACCGGTGTGGGTCTACGTTGTATTGGAGTTCCTGATTGAGAGCGGGTAGTCAAATTGTGGGCAATCTCGGGGTCCGTGAGAGTGCGTGGGGTCGTCATGATAGCAGGTTCGGAGTCCTTGCGGGTGCGGGAGGTCAGTAGAGTTGTTGTAGGTGTCGGTTGGCCCTGAAATTGCAGAAGGTAGAAGTATATTCGGAAGCTCGGCATAGAAGCAGCACTCGGCGTAGCACGTCCGCCTCGGCCGCTGTCTACCACATTCAATCGTTCATATCTTTTTCCTGGTAAGAGAGCACTACAATTTTCTTGTGCCATCATTTAGTTAATAGTTCAACGAATATTTTTATAAAAAAAAATTTTTTCTACAACACCGAGAAGTTAGTTAAATTACCATTTGTTTATTATGAAACTAATTAATTATAAACAATTTTTTTTTTTACGTAAATTATTTTTGTTCTATTCATCTGCTATTCCTTAGCATACAAACCGAGTTACATACAAACAGCTTCTTATCAAACGGGGTGAGCATTACTGCAGATGTGTACTGTGAAGAACTGAACACAATGATGGAGAAGCTGGCACATCTCCAACCAGCATTGGTCAATCGCTCGTCTCCGCTGCTCCTGCACGACAACGCGCGACCTCATACTGCACAGCAGACGGTCTCCAAGTTGCAAGAACTGGGGTTGGAAGTTCTCCGTCATCCGCCCTACTCACCAGACCTTGCGCCTACAGACTACTACTTTTTCCAGAATTTGGATAACTCCTTGGCGGGAAAAATATTCAATACCCGAGAGGCAGTACAAAATGCCTTTGAAGAATTTGTTGCCTCCCGTCCAGCTGATTTCTTTAAGAAGGGCATCAATAAACTTCCACTGCGTTGGCAAAGATGCATTGATTGTATGGGTGATTACTTCGATTAATACAAATAAAAAATACATGAAAAAAATTCGTTTAAATTTTTTCATACAAAACGGCAATTTCCTAGGTAAAGACCTAATATATTAGCCAAATGTGGTGAAATAGTGACAATTAAAGACTGTACTACTGTTACTGATATACCCCATATGTCTTCGGTGTGTTTTAAATTTAATTGCTTAAAGGTCCTTATTATTTCACCTGCACTAATAAATAAGAATTTAAATTTTGAATCTATAAGTGCACTCATATTTTTTAAAAGAGCTGTGGCACCCTGGACTGATGATGTTATATCCTTTGTTACTTGTAAAGGTATATTAATAAAATAATCTTGGAAAACAGCTACTACTTCTGTACTTTTGGAAATATGTACTCCGTCGACATTTAGATTGAGTGAATTATCATTTATTTTATTTTTACCTAATTCTTTATTTATTATATGCCAAACAGTTTTGGTCTTATTTCAAGATTCGAGAACTTTATTTCCTAAAAACTTTGCTTTGGCAGCAATTACAAACACGTTTAAAAACTTTAGAATAATTTCTAACATATAGCAAGAAAGGATTCACTATTTGTTAGTCATCTCCCATAATAAAGATTTTTTTTTTCGAATTGACTACCCTATTGACCTATCAAGGTCTTAACAGCTTCACCAGACTACTATAATAAAGATCATACAATCGATATCTACTTGTTTTAATGCTTGTAGTTGCCCATTCACTAAAACTATTTTTTTCCTTTACAGTAATAACCTTTCTTAGGCAACGTTTACTAAATTCAGTGCTTATGATACTAAATAAATTGTCATCATAACAAACTGGATCTTAATTATTAAAAAATTTGGAAGATAGACGTTGTGCAATATTATGATTTAAAAGACCTAGTCTACTTTTCGATATAAGTCTAGTTTGTTTCTTGCAGTCAACACTAGGTTTATCACAACTTATTTTAACAAGGAGACCCTTGTCATCAGAGCGTATCCCAGTAACAATATTACTGCCAATGGTATTGAAGTTACTAAAAATATTATCAATGCAACATGCAGTTTGAAACGTATATCTGGTCGGCTCATTAAAAAGAGGATCCAGGTTAAACGATTTAAATAAAGATGTGAACATAGTGACCTCTGGTGACATACTTAAGATATCTATATTAAAGTCACCACAGACCAAAACTCGCTTATTACCATTCAAAATTCTTATTAGAATTTGAGCCATTTTTTGTAGGAATTGACAAATATTTCATGCTGGAAATCTATAAACACAGAGAATAATTAATTTATCCAACTCTGCACAAGCCACTTCACAGATACGATCTATTGAGAGACTACATATATCTTTTCTATCTTCAAATTTTAAATTATTTTTGAATAATATAATACAACCACCACCGACAGTGATTGTTTTGTTAAATACAATGGCAACCGCAAAGGAGGGTATATCGAATTGCATCTTGTTCGGTTCAAGCCATGTTTCTGTAAAACATAATATATTTAGTCTCTCTCTATCTAATAATATGCCTATGTCTAAAATTTGCCGGAGAAGCGATTAATATTTTGGTGATATAATGTACTATTACACTTCTCCTTTGTCTTATCTACTAGTTTAAAAATTTTATAACGGTATCATTAGGTGAATTATACGATACTGCTGAGTCGCTTAACCTATTTACATTATAAGCTATCAATGTAGCTATGTCACACTTATACTTTTTGGGAAGGAACATATTTTCCCGCGTTATTATAAAGTTATCAATAAATTCATTGACATCAATAAAGTAAATTTTCAAAAAAAAGTATTAACCGACTTCAATATCAATCAAAAACCCATAAGGCACTAAAAAGCGGAAAATAAATAGTTTATCAAATTAACCAAATTAAATAAAACATATGAATATGTGTGCTACCTAGAGATGTATTGGAAGTCGGTGCCAACCGAAATTTCAAATTTGTTCCAGGTAGAAAAGTATTACAGAGACGCGAGAGTGAACTTAAACTTTTTGTACCTATGTAGATGGTAGGTAGGTAGCACACATATTCATATGTTTTATTTAATTTGGTTAATTTGATAAACTATTTATTTTCCGCTTTTTAGTGCCTTATGGGTTTTTGATTGATATTGAAGTCGGTTAATACTTTTTTTTGAAAATTTACTTTATTTTTCCATTTTTTGTGTACATAAATATATTTTATTAGCAGTGCCCGCGAACTCCGTTCCGCCTTAAGTATATTAAAATATGCGCATTTTCGCGGTATGGTATCTATCGGTATGGTATACGATATGATTTCAATTGGTTGTACAATAAGTAACGTTTGGTACGAACGCAACCTTATCAATAATGCGCGATAGTTTTTTCTACCACCAACTCGGCTACCATCGCTTCACACATAATACACCTTAAGTAATGTAATTACAATGCTTGCGTCATGTTGCAACACAGCAACGAACATAAGCACAATAGGCTCCTAAGAATTGAAGAGTTTTTTTTATAATATTGGTGGCAAACGAACATACGGGTCACCTGATGGTAAGTGATCACGGCCGCCCATGGACACCTGCGACACGAGAGGAAACACAGATGTGTTGCCGGCCCTTAAGAAAGGAGTAGGCTCGTTTCTTGAAAGTTTTCTTACTTTGTCACGGATCCCATAATCAGAACCTAACCAAGCTCTCATCAAACTACCCTTGAAGTACGTCCTTTCCAATAAAAAATGAATCATCGAAATCGGTTAGCGTGATATTGAGTTATTCGTCTATTTGTCGTGTACATACTTAATGCAAATTTAAAAGTTATACGGTTTTGCACTGGATGCCGTTGTCGGAACTGGAACAAATGGGACCACACGGGAAGTACCAGCTTTCAAATAAAAAAAGAATAATCAAAATCGGTTCACCCAGTCCAAAGTTATGAGGTAACAAACATAAAAAAAAAACAAAAAAAAAAATACAGTCGAATTGATAACCTCCTCCTTTTTTTGAAGTCGGTTAAAAAATATAAATTTGTCATTATGACGACATGTCAAGTTGTATAATAAAGTATTTAACATATGAATGTTATTATTATTTTTTTGTGTTAGGGAAATTGAATATGGAACAGCACATAACATTATACTACTCACATTCAATTTTAACAGTTTCTCTGATGTCTTATATAAATCAAACTTTTTTACATCGGAACTGTCCCCTATTAAAATTACAATATTACATTGACTGTCAGTGTTCAAGATTTTATCAAATATTTGCTTATACGTGGTACCAGGCATACATCAATTAATCATATTATCATTTAATGATTGTGCCAACATAGAACCCATACCCCTACCAATCCTATCACTATAAACTATAGTCTTGGTAACAACATTGACATTAGCACCATTGACATTGGCTCTGAGTATTATGTCTAATTTTATATTGTGGTAATTTTGTCTGCAAGTAATATGTAGAAGGTGTAGAGTGGGTAGTATTTGTTGATAGAGGTTGTGTATTAAAATAAGACTCAGAGTGACCACAACCAGAAGTTTCATAATTGCTGCTGGGTAGCTGAGTCAACATATTTTCAGCAACAGATTCAATACAAACATTTGCAGACACCATATGTTCACATAACTGGTTTTGTGAACAATTCAATGATGATAAAGTAGCTTTCATATAATCGGTCTTTATTTCTAAGTCAGCCTGTAAGCGCTGTATGTCATTGCTGTATACAACCTGATTTTCCAAAAACTGTGATTTCAAGTTTTCTATTTTTTCTCTAAATAATAACTTTTCACGTGCTAATATGACTATGGATCTTATTTCTGAATTTAATATTTTTAATGCACTTTTTAATTACTTTATTTATCCTAATATATTTTTGTTGTTATATATAAAACTGCTGATGGATTAATTAGAATAAAATTACAATTATGAAATTTAGTATCAAGTAAAGTAACACAATTTTACATACCGGTAGAACATAAACACATGATTATATACAGGCATCGCATAACTAAAATGTCGTTACATTCGCTTAGAGAATTGAATCATTTTAAAGGAATAATTATTCCTAAAACAACCTTGTAACTTTGATTTGTATCACGGAAATTATTATTACTTGAATATGCATAATAATATTGTAATTAATTGGATGTCATTTTAGAGATGTTGTATCGAAACATCGCAATTACAACAAAAAGAATTCTTTAGAATTTAGATGTTGGTTCGAGTTATAATAACTTGACACTTTTGTAGCGAGTTAGAAAACGCTCTAGTATCAGTCCTAAAATAATGAATTGACGAATGTGTCTTGACATGTACATGTGTACATGTACATATGTGTGGGTATATAATCGGTTTAATACAATACAATACACTAGTCACAAACATTAATGGGTATTAAGAAGTCTTATTGTTGAGTGATTTTCAACTGGCTGTAATTCGGCAGCAAATGGGCATACAGTAAAAATAAAGCAAATTGTAGCTTCAAATATCTAAGTTTTGTAATCGACCACGAGTAAAAATTCAGATTATATCCATGTTATATCCCAAGTTATCCAAATATCCTTAAATATGAAATTTTTTTCTTTATCTATACTAATATTATAAAGAGGTAAAGTTTGTGAGTTTGTGGGTTTGTGAGTTTGTGACGTTGTGGCGTTGTAAGGGGTAATCTCAGGAACTATTTTTCCGAGGTCCGATTTGAATAATTCTTTCAGTGTGATATAATTCATTCATCGAGAATGGTTATAGGCTATATATCATCACGCTAAGGCCAATAGGAGCGGAGCACAGATGAAAAATGTTTCAAAATCGAGATGTTTTTTTCTTTTTGAGAGCTTCTGCTGTGTGTCAGCGTTAGCCTAGAGTAGTAACTATTACTACGTGGACGAAGTCGCGGGCAGAAGCTATTAACTAATTATATTATCTATACTAATATTATAAAGAGGTAAAGTTTGTGACGTTGTGACGTTGTAGGGGGTAATCTCAGGAACTTCTAAACCGATTTTGAAAATTCTTTTACGAATATAAAGCCACGTTATTTGTGAGTGTCATAGGTTATATATCATCACGCTAAAACGAATAGGAGCGGAGCAACAATAAAAAATGTTTTAAAATTGGGGTATTTTTCTTTTTGAGAGCTTCCGCTGCGTCTTAGCCCAAAATAACTATTATACGCATGCGAAGTCGCGGGCAGAAGCTATTAACTAATTACAATATCTATAATATATACTAATATTATAAAGAGGTAAAGTTTGTGAGGTTGTAGGGGTAATATCTGGGGAGTCGGAGAAAAATGGTCGAACGAAAACGTTTCTTATGAACGTTACCTTAATTATGAGATATATATGATTGAGTTCTAGAGAAAAGTTGTAACTTGATTATACCTATTACCGCCCAACCAAGTGGGCACCGGTCGGCTATTTCAAATAAAATTATCATTTTCAAATATATATATTTTTTTTTTTATCAAAAAGCACTGATGATGCCTTACAATAATTTAGGGTAAACATTTAACAATGAGTAAGTAAGTAAGTAAGTATTTTATTATTTAAAATAAATAAAATAAAATATAAATAACTATACATCTGAATATAAATATTAATAGAAAGTTATATATTTTTATTTCTACTATGTTATCTGTTTATGACAACAAATAAGAATTTTATGATAACAAAACACAACTAGTAGCCCTATTTATTATTTGCGCGAAAAATTACTTGTATGCACTGCAATTTGCAAAAAAAGTGTGTCGCTAAGCCATTTTGTATATTGCATTATTGACTAGACCTTCCGGTGGTCTGTAATGACTTTATGACAGTTATAGATACATAGATGGACGATATGGATAGTCGCGTTTCATTATCACAAAATTATTTTTTACTATTTTCTACTAATAGTTCTATCCTATTCAAACATGAGACATTAACAACTGGTTAAGAATGTTCATCCTTAGCTTAGTCAACTTTTCTTTCTCTTTATCAAAATCCTATTGATTGTTACGCAAAATAGCCAGCTATTCTATCAGAGTTATGTAAGGCACGTCGAGATAGCTCTTAAGCAGCAAGTTTTATCTCAATTACCCGACTCTTATACTTAGATTTTGGTAAATTTAAAGAATAACTTCATATATTATTCTAGTCCATAAACTACGTTACTGTAAAATTTTATGCATTTTTTTTGCAAAACTAGTCATTAGAGCATCTACACTGAAATTTAAAAAACTGTTTTTATAACGTTAAGACAGGATATGAACATTGGACATTACTAATGATATATGTAAATATTCATTATAAAATGAAGGTTAAAGTGTGCATAATTTTGTAACTCGGTTAATTAATTAGCCTTCGGGAATTATCTGCAATTTTAAAATTTATTTATCTAATATTCTCTATTTTATTGTCTAATATTTGTTAATTATCTACTGCTTTATCTGTTCCAAGCTAATTAGTATTTATGGGAACATCAACATCAACAAATTTAATTGTTTAAAAGTCCTTATTTTTTCACCTGCTCTAATAGGTGTGAAATTAAATTTTGACTCTATAAGTGCACTCAAATAAAAAAAAATGATATGGCACCATGGGCTGATGAATTAATATTGTCTGTTACCTGTGAAGGTATATTTGTGAAATAATCTTGGCAAACAGTCATTACCTCTGAACTGTTTGAAATTAGTACTCCATCGACATTTAGATTATGCGTATTATCATTTATTTTATTTTTTCCTAATTCTTTATCTATATCTATTTTATCTTCTTCTATGCATATAATAAAAATGGAGTGTCTGTATGTAATATCAAAATAAACATTTTTTATCGATTGGGTATGAAAGCATACACGCTCCTGATAACAAAAATGCAATTTTTTAAATTTTTGTCGGTCTGTCTATCTGTCTGTTTATTCCGGGTAATCTCCAAAACCGCTGGACCGATTTTGACGAGAATTTCACTGGCAGATAGCTAAAATTACAGCGGGTTACTTAGGCTACTTTAAATTAGACTAGCTGTTAACCGCGGCTTCGTTCGCAATGCTATTTCCAAAACGTGTCGACAGATTTTCACGAAACTTTCACTGGCAGATAGCTGACATTATAAAAAGTAATTCAAGCAATTTTAGTTTATACTAGCTGTTAACCGTGGCTTCACCTGCAGTGTTATCTCCAAAACGGTTCGACCGATCTTCACGAGACTTTCACTAGCAGATAGCGGACTTTATAAAAAGTAATTCAAGCAATTTTAGTTCATACTAGCTGTTACCCGTGGCTTTGCCCACGGTGCTATCTCCGAAACTGTTCAACCAATTTTTACGGGACTTTCACCAGCAGATAGCGGACATTATAAAAAGTAATTTAGTCTATTTTAATTTAGAATAGCTATTAACCGTGGTTTCGCCCGCTGTGCTATCACCAAAACGGTTAGACCGATTTTCACGGAACTTTCACTGGTAGATAGCGAACCTTATAAAAAGTAATTTAGTCTATTTTAATTTAGACTAGCTATTAATCGTGGTTTCGCCCGCTGTGCTATCACCAAAACGGTTAGACCGATTTTCACGGAACTTTCACTGGTAGATAGCGAACCTTATAAAAAGTAATTGAGGTTATTTTATTTTCGACTAGCTGTTACCCGCGACTTTGCCTGCATGAAATTTAACAAGATTTCAACTCATTCTTTATTTTTAATTAAAGAAATAATTATCAACTTATTGTTTACAATTCGACATTATAATTATTAATTACTTTAATGATATAGAGGTCTTCCTAATAAGATTTTAGATTATAAACGTATTACGTAAAGTGTTCCATAATACAATTTCTTGCGGAACAGACAAGCGTTTATTTTTGGTATAGTCACAAAATCTTTATTATAATGGCAATGTACATTAAATGTAATGCAAATGTAAATCTTTATAATAATATTTCAAGTTCTTGTTTCATTAGTGCCTTATACAGTGTAAGTGAGCACTGAGGTAGTTACATGGTGGGTTAAGGTTCCAAATATGTTGCTGATGACAAACCTCATTTGACACACTGTTAGTATTTATATTAGGTCTTTACCTATGAAATTGCCGTTTTGTATGAAAAAAATTAAACGATTTTTTTTATGTATTTTTTATTTGTATTAACTGAAGTAATCACCCATGCAATCAATGCATCTTTGCTAACGCAATGGCAGTTTATTGATGCCCTTCTTAAAGAAATCAGCTGGACGGGAGGCAACAAATTCTTCAAAGGCATTTTGTACTGCCTCTCGGGTATTGATTTTTTTTCCCGCCAAGGAGTTATCCAAATTCTGGAAAAAGTAGTAATCTGTAGGCGCAAGGTCTGGTGAGTAGGGCGGATGACGGAGAACTTCCAACCCCAGTTCTTGCAACTTGGAGACCGTCTGCTGTGCAGTATGAGGTCGCGCGTTGTCGTGCAGGTGTAGCGGAGACGAGCGATTGACCAATGCTGGTTGGAGATGTGCCAGCTTCTCCATCATTGTGTTCAGTTCTTCACAGTATACATCTGCATCGGCCGTCGGTGCAATAACACCGGCGCTAGACCACCAAACAGTGACCATCACTTTTCTAGGGGTAAGTTTTCGTTTAGGGCATTGTTTAGGTGCTGAACCAGGATCCAACCAACTTGCTGAGCGCTTGCGGTTATCAAACAGAATCCATTTTTCATCGCAGGTAGCAATGCGGTTCAAAATTCCTTAATTTGTGTGTCTGTTGAGCAGTGCCAGGCACGTCTCGATGCGTACTTCGCGCTGGCGATCATTGAGTTCGTGGGGCACCCACTTGCCAAGCTTTTTTACCTTGTCAATCTGACGCAAACGGACCAATATTATTTTGACGCTAACGTCGAAAGCTGCTGCTAATTCAGCCGTAGATTGTGTATCATCAGCTTCCACAATCGCCTTTAATTCGTCATTGTCGACCACAGTCTTCGGACGACCGAGAGGTTCATTTTTCAGGTCGAAATTCCCAGAACGGAAGCGAGCAAACCAATAACAGGTGGTGCGTTGGTTTGTTGTGTTAGCTCCGTAAACGTCGTTGATGTTGCGTGCCGCTTGTGCCGCGTTGCTGCCACGATGGTACTCATATTCCATAATTACTCGAATTTTTAACGTATCCATGATGACAAAAAAGATTGAAATGCGATGAAAATGTAACACTAATCAATAAACAAATGACTACTTTTGGAAAAAGAATTCCATGTTTTTAAAATAAAATTAATTTGAAATTAGAATTCATAGCCAAATTAATTAATTATCCATCTCTGCTCAGGCCACTTTACAAATACGGTCAGTTGAAAGACTACGTATATCTTTCCTGTCTTTGAATTTTAGATTATTTTTTAATAATATAATCCAACCACCATCGGCAACAAATGCTTTGAACCACTTCTGACGCTTTGAACCCGTCTTCAGTTTTTTGCTATCACATCAACATCATGCAGTATGATTTTTTTTTATTCACTTCGCTCTTGCATAATGTTTCTCGTAAACAAAAAGTGGACAAGTATTATGATCCTTATTCAAGACTTATTTCTACTAACAAAGTTCTGAAGTGCGACATATTTCTCAAAATCCATTTTTCGACCTATGATTAGGTTTATCTTTCGAAAATGCCATTGTCATTAGCAGATGGACAAAGTAAAAGATTTCCCTCAGATAGAAACATAGAAAACCATTACAATAGAAAACGTTCAAAAAGGATGCTTGCTCACTTTTGTTGGTCGTTGCTAACCATCAGGTACCTTGTTGTACTTCTACAAAAATAAAAGAGGAAGATACAAATATACCTAGTGTTGCCATAAATATTGAAACAAAAAAAAAATCTATTGCAAATCACATTTATTACTTTTACAATGTGTTAGTTTAATACATAAATATAAAACAATTTAATATATAAAAAGCTTATTCGAAGTGGTCTCCATTGGCTGCAATACAGTCCTTTAAACGTTGAGGCCAGTTATCAATAGAAGCACGCACTCTTTCCATGGGAAATTTCTTCACTGTCAATCGTACGGACTGTTTTAGGGACTCCAAATTATCATGACGTTTAGAGCAAGCCGTACTCTCTAAAACTGACCATAAATCATAATCCAGCGGATTAAGATTGGGACTAGACGACGGCCAGTCTTCAGCTCTGATGAAGTCCGAAACGTTCGTTTCCAACCAACACTGCGTAGACCGACCTTTATGACCCGGCGCCGAGTTTTGCTGGAAGGACCATTCTTGGTTATTAAACATGGTGTTGTTAAGGAGCTTCACTACCTTCTCAAAAATGGTATCTTGATACACTTGTGCCGATGTTTTGATACCTTTCTTACAAAAGTATGGCTTAGTCACTTCTTCATAGTTAATACCCTACCAAACCATCACTGATGTCGGATAGTGCCTACGTTGCACTCTGTCGACTAATTGGGAAGCTTCCTTAGAGCTTTGAGCATAAATACGGTCATTTTGTTTGTAAAAATGTTGCTCAATTGTAAAAAATTTCTCATCCGTAAACAAAAATTTTCTGTGACCTCCCTTTGCGTACCGCTTCAGTAGTTGTTTCGATTTTACCACCCTATTCTTTTTTAAATTATCAGTTAAGAAATGACCAGTACGTCTCTTATAGGCTGCAAGTCCTAAGTCATCTTTTAAAATATGCGACAAAGTTCTAGTGCTATCTTCATTTCCCGAGATAAAATCTTTTGCTTCCGGACAGGATTTCTTCGAATTCTTTCCCTTACTGCTTTGACCACCTTTTTCGTACGAACACTACGTGGACGGCCAGATCTTTTTCTGTCACAAACAGAGGAGGCACACAAACATTTTTCTAATACCAAGCGTATGGAAAGTTTTAAATATTGCATTTGGCTCCATACCTACTTTGTCTAACGCAATCACAGCGATTTGGTTCTCTTTACCACCCCACTCCATTTTAATATCGCAAAATATTGTACAATGTATTGGTGCCCAAAATGAGGAAACCTAATGAGAAATCATATAAAAATGACAGATTCCAAATTGAAATGTAATATTTTGTTTATTTTTAATTGTAACAGTATTTATGGCCAGACTAATTAATTTCATCGATAATACTGGATATTGTCATATATTTTCCCGTCTTATTTGTTAGTGAACACTAAAATAGCAGTGTTGCTAGATTATACAAGGCTATCCATGAAGTAAACAGCTAGATGGCGATACTTAAACTCAAATTTATTTATATATTATATATTCACTAGCATATACATACATAATCACAACACGGTTGAACTTATTTTCATACAACTAGTAAGCACGTGTTCCTACAGTATTGTCAAGTATACCGAACTAAACGATAACCATAGAGTTATCTTTCCGAATTCTACATCTACATTTTTCTCAAATGTATGATATTGCACAGATGATATGACCAAATATCTTCAATAGAATAATTTCATTAAAAAAATTGTTTGGTATACCATATCAAAAGTGTTCACGTAAGTAGTCGATTAACAAAAATTTTAGCCACCAGTTCTTAGCACAATCGTCAGCCTCGAAGTTACTTACACTTGGCCAAAGAGGGCCGCTCTGTTAATTGAACTCGATAGGTGATGCTGTGACGGGTTCTAGGCTTATTTTAAAAGATTTTTCACATACCAACTGTACCAACTGGGTATATATTTGAGTGAACCTCTAGATAGTTTGAATTCACAATTAGAAGTGCTAAATGTCGCTGCTTTAAGGTTTTTTTTTTTTTGGTGTGCGATTGCTTTTCTTCGCACGTCTAGTTTTCCTCTGATATTGTGGTCAGAGATCTTTTTTATATTCTTATTCCTTTTACAATATTTTGTATTGTTTTATTTTGATTCGTTTAGTTTTTTGCAATTTCTCAATATCATGTTACAAAATTCGTCAAGTTCCTTTATTTTTTCCTTATCTTCCATTATTTTATGTATTGTTAATTTGTTTCGTGTCTATTTTTTGTTCCAGTTCGTATCTTTTTTTGTCAAACATTGGACAATCTAATAGTAGATGGATGGCTGTTTGGTTTGTATCATTGTCGCATACACAGCCCGGATGATCTTTACATTTGAAGCGGTGTAAATAGTCCCCAAATGCTCCGTGACCTGTTATAATTTGTATAAAATTCTGATTTAGACGATTTTCTTTGATTATTTTGTATGCTGATTGTACATTTGGGAAGAATATTTTGGTGTTTTCTGCTTGTGATTCTGTTGTGTATCTTTTATTCCATGCTATTGTCGATTCTTGTCTTATTTCGTTTTTTACTGCTGATATTGGGCACCTGTCGTAATGTGCTTTAGTCTTAAAATATATGGCTGCTGTCTTGGCGAGTTCGTCCGCTCTTTCGTTTCCTATTGTTCCTTCATGTGCTTTTATCCAGTTTAATTCTATTATTTTGCCTTCTTCCCTCTTCTGTATGATATTTTGTCGGGTTGAGAATACTAGTGGATGATAATTTTCTTGGTTTTTGAGTGCTTCCAGAGCGGATTTAGTCACTATATATTTTTATATTATTGTGTTTTTTAGTGGTTAGTATAGCTTGATTTATTGCGTATAGTTCTGCCTGGAAAACTGAGCAGAATTGTTCCAGTCTGAATTTTTTATTTTGTATTTCTGTATTTTCTTTCCATATTGTATAAGCTGCTCCAACTTTGTTTTGGATCTAGCTGCCGTCTGTGAAGATACTTATTTCGTTTTCTTTTATGTCATGTATCGGTTCCTCTATTATGTTGTATTCTATTTCTTCCTCTTGTGCAGGGTGAAGTGCTTCGAGATAGCTTATTTTGGTTTCTGCTTCTCTATCGGCAAAGTTACTACCGAGCGGGTTTCCTCTTTTAATTCCGTAAATCTTCGCTGCTTCTTTAATCCTTATGTCTAGAGGTAGAATTCCTGCTAGAATTAGTGACGCGTTTACTGAAACTGTTCTGTATGTTTTTGCAATCTTTTGGCAAAATCCTCTTTGTACTGAATTTAGTTGCTTTCTGGTTTTTATTTTTTCTGCTTCAGTGTACCACACTTATCTATGTAATATTATGGGTTCAATTACCGATATGTAGATTCTTTTTATAATCTCTGGGTTTAGGCCCCATGAAGTTTTCGCTGTTTTTGCAACTTGTTTATATATGTTTATTGATTTTCTACATGTATTTGTGATGTGTTTGTTGAAATTGATTTTGTTATCTATTGTTACTCCTAGTATTTTAATATCTTCTACTATTTTTATATCGGTGCCACCGAGTTTTAGTTGTGGAGGATCCCATTTGAGTTTATTAGTTATTATTTGTGCATATGTTTTGTTTGGTGCAAATTTCAGTTTATTAGTTTTTCCCCAGTTATTGATATATTCTAATATTCTGTTTGCTTTCAGTTGTATAGAGGACAATTTTGTTCTCGAGAATAGTAATACTATATCGTCTGCGAATTCTTGAATATGTATATCTTGTTCGGCTAGGCCTGTAAGGAGTGGATTCAGTAAGATGTTCCAAAATAATGGACCACTTATGGATCCTTGCACGCACCCTTTACTAGTTTTTCTAGTATACATTTCTCCCGCGTATTGGACTATTACCTCTCTGTCCTCTAAATAGTTTCTCACCATTCTCCTTAAATTTACCGGGCACTTGTATTCCATTAGCTGACACTCTAATGCTGGCCACCACGCGCAGTCGAAGGCCCCCTCTATGTCTAAAGATACCATGAGGTTTATCTTCTTTTCTCTCATGTTACCTTTTATTTTGGTAACCAAGTCATAGAGGGAGTCCTCCGTACTGCGCTGTGGAGTGAAACCATATTGTTGTGGGCTTAGTTTTTGTGCAACGTGCCATCTGATTCTTTTAATCATCATTTTTTCCAATATTTTGCCCATAACCGATAGCAGTCCAATAGGTCTGTATGATCTAGGGTTGTCGTATTCTGATTTCCCTGGTTTCCTTAAGGTTATAATTGCTTCCTGTTTCCACTGTTCTGGAAAGTATGAGAGTTCTAGGCATTTGTTAATGATGGCTACGAATATTTTTTTATCTACCCCTATGGCTTCTCTGCAGATGTCTGCAGTGAAACCGTCGGGACCAGGAGCTTTTTTAGGTTTGAAAGTGCCCATTATGAATTTAAGTTCGTATTCTGTGAAGGGTGGATCTGTGGTGTCTCCTAATTCTTCAGCTATTGTTTGTTTGGCTTTTGTTCTTATTTCTCTTTGTTCCTCTGTGTCTTCTTCCGGATTGTCTTTTTGGAAAAATGTTTCAGCAAGTAGTTTAACAGATTCTTTGGGGGTCAGGGTTTTGTTGTCTTTGGTTAGCAGTATATCTTCGTATTGTGGTGATGTTTGTTTTATTACTCTGTAGATTCTATCCCAGAATGATTCCTTTTCCTGTCTCTCACAGTATTTCTTCCAGCTGTCCGTTTTTGTTTTGCTGACTAATTGTTCGTATTTTTCTTTTCCTTTCAGGTACTCTTCAACAACGTATTTCTTTCTAGTGGGTGCTGTTACGCGGATCCTTCTTTTCTTTGTGGCTACGCTGCTTTTCAATTCCTCGATTTCGGCTGTCCACCAAGGTAAGTTTTTCTTATTTTGTCTATTTCCTGTTCGTTTACGAGGGATACTTTTGTTACAGGCTTCTGCCACGCTTTTTATATAGTTGTCTACTATGGTTTTCAATTTTGTTTTTTTCCGTTGTTGTTTCTATCTTTGTTAAGTTAATATTGTGTTCTGTTAATTGGTTCTCCATTTCTTCTCTAAATTTTTCCCAGTTTGCTTTGTTTGTTAAATAAATTCTTGTAGTGGTGTTTGTTTTGTTATTTGTGTCTGTTTTTTTTATTTCTATTTCAAATTTAATGCAATTGTGGTCTGAACTCGTTACACCTTCGTCTACATTCCAAGTTTTTATTACGGGAACTAAAGCGTCGCTGCACACGGTTATGTCGACATGACTTTGGCACACCTTCCCTCCTCTTATTGTGAAGAATGTTGGCTTGGTTCCCTGGTTCAGGATGTGTAGACTCTCTTCTTCGAGGGTTCCCAACAACTCTTGTCCTCTATCATCGTCCTTCACACTACCCCACCAGGTACACCATGCGTTTACACCTCCCCTATCAGAATCTTATCCGTCTTAAGTTTTGGTTTTATGACTTTTATCCTGTCTAAATATGGAGTGATGGGAGCCGTGTCTTCGAAATATACTGAGATGATGCTTATTCTTTTGTTACCTATTATCAGAGTTACAACTGCGATGTTTTCTGTTTGCATTGTTGAGTCTATTTCAATTTTTAGGTTGCTATCAAAGATTGCGATCGCCGCTTTAGTAGGTTTTTCTTTAGTACCCTGGCACTGCACTATTCTCACACCCGGGTATCGTTTTGCTGTACCTGCTGCTCCCGTGTATGGTTCTTGGAGTAGTGCCAGTGTGGTACCTTTTTTTTTTGCTTCTGTTATTATTTCATCCATGGCTAACTGTTTCCTCTGTAGATTAGATTGTAGGCAGCTTATGGTGACTGTTGCGGTATTGTTTACATTAGGCGTTAAGGCTTTCTTGGCATCTGGGACAACTTTAGCAATACGCTACACTTAGTCTGGCTATTCTGTCCCACCTGCGTCGGTGGGGCAGTTCCTGTCGAAGGTATTGTTGTTGGTTTGTTCTTCCTTGCAAAGATGGCAGTTTTTGCACTTCGGGGGCTCTCCTCCCTTAAACACCGGGCATTCCTCCCTCCGGTGGTCCTCCCCGCAGTGACTGCAACTGTCTTTTTCTTCTTTGCAGTATTTCTTTCCATGCCCGTACCCCAGGCATCGCGTGCATTGGATCAGGGGCGACTGATCCTCCACTGTGACTCTTTGTAGGTCAATGAAGATTTTACCGACCATGGTTAGTCGCCCCCATACCGCCGGCGACACCTGGAGTACTACATGGGTTGTATGTTGGTTCCTCGCCTTCCTTCGGTATTTTACGATCGCCCTGTACTCCGCTTCAGGGATGTCTTGCAGGACTGAACCGTTTTGTTCTATGTAAAACTATTTATGTTCTATAATTATCTATGGTACTGACGCTCCGAGATTGTCATTGTAAGTTTTAAAATAAAAATGGTTTCTTCATGTGCAGATTATGACTTTTAATTATAATAAAACATGGCGCAATCGTTTTAAACAGCTAAATTTAAAGCAATAAAAGTAAGTTTATGCCTGCAACATGGAAAATTCTGTAAAGTTACCGCCGAATTTTGACATATGTGCTCAATCTGCCGCTACTGAATGGAGATTTTGGAAATGCGTTTTTGACGACTTTCTCGTGAGTATTATGAAGGATGACGCCGAAGACAAAATAAAACTCTCATTATTAAGAAATATGATGGGTCCGGAGTCAACCAAAGTTATAATGAGTTTTAAATTAACGAAGGACGAAAGTCAAAATTTCGAGAAGGTTATAGAAGCTATAAATGCGTATGTAAACCCTAAATATAACGAAGTATTTGAGAGATATAAATTTAATGAAAGAAAGCAGCAACAAAAGTTGGAACAACAAAAGTTGAAACATTAGAAGATCAGTTGCTTCGCGATAGACTTGTTCAAGGTTTGCAAGATAAATCTCTACAAGAAAGTTTATTGAGAATGGAAGGATTAACACTTGACAAAGTGGCTAACATTTGTCGAGCAAGTGAAGTTGGTAGATCTCAAGTTAAAGAAATTAATCCAACATTAGAAATAGATAGAGTAAATTTTAGAAAGAATAATCCTAAAAGTCGATCTTACAACAAATTTAGCAAGAAGTCTGAGGGCAGTGCCAGTACAAAATTTAAGTGTAAGAGATGTCAACAAATACATGGTCTCAGAGAGTGTCCAGCATATGGTAAAAAGTGTACTAAGTGTGGTATTTTAAATCATTTTGCGGTTAGTTGTAAAGTAAAAAGGGTTGGTGAGGTTAAGTCTTTAGAGTTATCAAATTTAATGGAGTCTAATGAAAGTTTATATTGTGGTGCAGTACAAAATATCTCAAGTTTAGAAAAGTCTGAGTGGACTGAAAGTATAATATTTTGTAGGTGGTAGAGCCACGCTGAAACTATTACTGGTTTCAGCATAAATGGGTCGGCTCGCCCGGGGTAGTACCACCCTCTCACAGAAAACCGACGTGAAGTAACAGTGCTTGCATTGTTGCGTTTCGTTCGGTCAGTAAGAGCGCCGGAGACCCACCTCCCCTCCCCTTCCACTTTCCTCTTCCCTTCCTCCCCCCCCTCCCTACACAGGCTGGCAACGCACTTGCGACTCCCCTGGTGTTGCAAGTGTCTATGGACGGTGGTGATCACTTACATCAGGTGACCCACCTGTTCGTTTGCCTCCTATGATGTAAAAAAAAAAAAAAAAAAAAAATAATGATAGAAGACCAAACTATAGAGTGTAAGTTAGATACTGGTGCTGATGTTAGCATTATGCCTAAAGTAATATTTGAAAAAATTCAGAAAGATTTAAAATGTAAATTGTATAACACTGAATTAAAAATTGAATCGTTTATTGGCGATAAAGTGAAACCGATTGGAATTGTAAACTTAAAGTGTAAGTTCAAAGATTATGAATGTTACGAAAATTTTGTTGTAGTCGATTGTAAGACTATGCTGTTGGGCTTACCAGCTTGTGTATCATTAAATTTAGTTAAACGTGTTCATTCGGTACAAGTTAATTATGACAAAGAAAAATTTATAAAACAACATATAAATTGTTTTGAAGGTATAGGTCGAATGCCAGGAAGTGTGGACATTCCTACTAAATATACAGGGGAACAAATTTGTCACCCTTCATCTAGGTTACCGTCGTGTTTACTTGAACCATTAAAAATAGAGTTAGAAAGGTTAGAAAGTAGAAAAGCTATAGTGAAGGTTGATAAAATTAATGAAAAAGCTGTTCATATAAGTAAAAATATATTACAGAAAGCTAGAGAGGATAAGGCGGATTATAGAGATTATTTGTTAAGTTATAATAATACTCCTTTAACAAGTTTAGAAGTTTCTCCCTCACAGATTTTAAATAGCAGACGAGTTAGAACCCTTATTCCTACAAAAGATATTTTATTAATGCCTAAAGTTGAGAGTAACATTTACAAGTTACTAATTCTAAGACAATCATTAAATAAAAGTTTGAAAGATGTTAGAAGAAAAAAGGAAGTTAAATTTAATGTTGGAGATGAAATTGTTCATAAAACAGATAAAGATAAATATTGGAGAAAAGGAAAAATAATCGCTAAATGTAAACAACCAAGGTCTTTTTGGATAGGAAGGGAAGGAGAGGCTAATATTAGAAGAAATATTAAGCATTTAAAGAAGTCTTATACTAAAGGAAAATATACAGTTCCAAACTTTGATAATATTTATGAATACAACAATAAAAATTGTACGAACTCTCCCACACACAACAATGACCTGAATGTAGTAAGTCAACCTGGTGATCAAATAATTACAAGAAGTGGTAGAGTTGTAAAGCCACGTAAAATTTTGGATTTATAGCTTTCATTTAATTCTAAGTATAATTTCATTTATGTAGTTTGTTTTGTTTTGTGTAATTGTCTAGAGGGGAAGGTGTTCTATGTAAAACTATTTATGTTCTATAATTGTCTATGGTACTGACGCTCCGAGATTGTCATTGTAAGTTTTAAAATAAAAGTGGTTTCTTCATGTGCAGATTATGACTTTTAATTATAATAAAACACGTTTTGCTTCTTCAGGGGGCTCAGAATTTCTTCATCTGTATTGATGCTCAATACATCTTTTATTATAACTTGTGGGTCTTTGTTCTTGGCTTCTTCGATCTGTAGTGAGTTGTCAGTTTCAGAAAGTTTCTTATTCATCTTCTTCGCTTCCTCTTTGTTCTTAAAACCTAGAACCACCTTTTGATTCTTGACTTTTCGGATTTTCTCAATACACAGACCAGTATTTTTCGCGTCTGCTGTTGTTCTTATCTTTTGCATTACGTCTCCACTGGTATCTTTTTCTGTTTTGGAGGATATGATTAAGGAGTGAGTTTCCTGTTGTACTCAAAATTCTGGTTTTTTCTGTTGCGATTTTTGAGAGCTGGCCACACTTGAGTATGTGACCCCGTTTTGAATTACACTTGAATCAGGCCATACAATCTTCGAATAATATTACTGCACTAAATTCCTCAATCCACGATATAACTCCCAGATAAAACCTCAGAGGTCGCTTTGTTATTAGAATAAACCCTAGAATATTAAAAAGTTGATGAAACAAAAGGATATATCAGTACGCCTAAGTACTCCTAAATTTTTTAATATAATAATGTGATCTTTTACATCAGCAAAGTTGCCGGTTTATAAATTTTATGGAAATAAAGGCATATGACTGTAGGATAGTGTTAGTAATATTTAACTTTATATAGATTATAAATTTCAAAATTTATATTAGTTTTTTGATTTAATGTTATTTAGTAACTTTTCTAAACTCTGACATACAAAATACTGAAATCACAAACAAAATCGATGAAAAGCATCTCGCTCTTTCCTTAAAATAAACAAAATAGGCAATTTACTAAAACAGAAACTGGCAACTTTGTCATTATTTGTCAATTTGTGTTCGCTTTCGTGAATTTTTGTAATTTGTTGCTTTATCGTTTTTTCCATTAGTTTTTAACTAGTGAAAATAGTGTAACTTAATATTATCTTAAACTTAATCAAATATATTACTTTATATTAGTTTATATCCCACAAATATGTAAAATAAACGTTTGTATAAACATTACATGGTTTTACTAACGAAATTGAATGATATTAACTTAAATTTAAGAAAACAATTTTCACTGCCGCTGTAGAGGAAGGAAATTCAAATATTGTTAATAGTATTTTGAACTTAATTTTCATTTTGTGTTGTAAAAATTGACGTCGCTAGTGCTAGTAGCCAAAATGTTAATATCTAATTTGCAAGTTCAAAATGCTATTAACAATTTTTGAACTTGTCTTCTGAGGTGTTTTAGGCCGGCGACGCATTTATACACAAAATTAGTTCCATGATTAAAATACAGATAGCGCTTTAGAAAGTGCCCGGCAGCCACCGAAAGATAGGTCTCTATTTCCTTTTTACGGATAGTACTCTTTGACTTGAATTTAGTGCTTCGGTTATTGTCTGTTTGAGCGCGCCAGTGGTCGCCTTCTCTACCTCCGTCCGAACGCAGTCCACTAGCGCCTCTTTTAAGCTTACTATTGCTTCCTCAGTGGGTGGGATCGATGATGTACTCGTGTTTTGTGCTAGTATTATTTGGAAGATGTTTTTCGCTTCTTTTATTTGGGCCTTCGCGTTGAGTACTAATTTCCTAGCGAGGGCCGTAACACTTTCCTTCATTCAATTTCTCATATATGAAGTCCGTCAGTATGTCCATAACTCTGTCGAATGAGGCTTTGTCATTGATCTCTTTGGCATATACTGGGAGGGGGGGGGAAGGTTTCCTTTGTTATTTTCGACTGAGACTTAGTTGCTTCTGTCGGTGAACGGATCATTTTGGATGGTTAGTATGAAACTACTATTTCGCTATTTAAAAAATATATATTATTGGTATCTTCCTCCATTCCTCTAGTCCAACTGCTTGTTAAATTGACTTTTAAAATTTTTCTACTGTATAAACGATAGGTTCCGGGTTCAAATCTGAGATGTTAATTTCTACTTTTTGTGACTTTTTGATTGTTGTTTATTTGTTATTTTTATTTTATTGTGTTGTGTTGATGATTTGGATGGTTTTCTGAAAATTTAATTATTTTGTGATTTTTTATTTCAGTCGGATTTTTATTATTTTGGTTCTTAGAGATAAAAGTTAGAAAAATCTAAAGGAATTTTCAAAATCTGTGGTTTGTTCTTTAAGATATGCGATGTTTTCTTACCGAGACGTATATTCGTACGGCCCTCGGCAAGGGTGGGCGGGTGGTCTTATACTCACCGCTTAGGTAAACTCGGTTTGAATTTTGATGGCTATTTCAGGATAACGGACAGAAGGACACTCGGAAGAAAGGCTTGTGTGGTATCGACGGATTCGTGGCGTCGAGCCGGATCCGAAGAAGCGATGAACCGGATCAAAGTGGTGGAGAAATTTTTCAGGGTGGAGGAAAAACTGATTTTTTGATGAATTTTTATGACTAATTTGCGTTTATCTGTTACAGGTACACCGCCGGACCGGATTAGCGGCACGGGGCAGATGGAGGGGATCGGACACTATATGTTCACGACCTCAACAGACTGGGGGTAGGTACAGTAAATGGAAATTATTGGCAAAAATGTGGATTATTAACGGAATTAATTTTATTTGGTGAAGGTGGTGGACTAGGTGGCAAAACCTGGTATGAGGATTCGTAGGAGGGATCGCTCCCTATCCAACGATGTCGGAAACTACTGGAAAATTTGCTAATTTGATACAGTTACGATACACAGAATGACAATTTTGTAGAAAAAAAGATGTTTTTCGATGAAAATCGAAAATTTTTGTATATATCGTACAAAAAACGATTACATTAAAAAATAGTAGACCGAAATACAGTTACAACGATATATGATACGACTATGTGGAACTTTAAGCAACAACTGAATTTATAAAACTCTGTGTCCTGCTTTAAGGTTGTAGGTTTTGTAAGATTATTTGCGTTTAAAAATACAATTGAAACCGGTAATATCTAATTTGGTGCAGACGAAGTTGCACGGGTCAGCTAGTATGTATAATATACACGTATGTTGTTAATAGACAGTAGAGTAGAAACGTTGTTTCAAGTCATAAAATATTTCTCGGTCGTATACATTTCTACCTCTGGTTACCTTATGAGGTAGTTCAAAATAATATACTATCAGAGATTTTCAGTTATACGTAACTAACAGACCCGTGCCCACTTCGTTGGGCGGTAGACATTTATAAAAAAACTACTATTTGTGACTTAAATATAAAAGCTAGACATATGGAGTAGCTGACTTTTTCGTAGGCATTATCAAGCTCTACAACTTTTTTCTGGAACTCAATCATATATCTCTCATCGTTAAGGCAGCGTTCGTAAGAAACGTTTTCGTTCGACCGTTTTTTCTCCGACTTACTTTGCAAATCCGAATTCCACAAAAAAGTATTTTCATTTTTCGAATTAATATACCTATTTTATTAATTATTAATTAATAATTAATTAATAAACCTATGATACTCACAAATAACGTGGCTTTCTATGGGTAAAAGAATTTTCAAAATCGGTTCAGTAGATCCAGATATTAGCCCCTACAACGTTACAAATTCACAAACTTTTCCTCTTTATAATATTAGTATATAGATAATAAAGTGTTGTTTGTACGATGAAACTTACGAATAGGACTTTTGATAAATTGTAAATTTTTAAAGCCCTAGCGATGTATTGGATGGTGCATGCGTTTTAGTTCCATATACCCTTATGTCTTATAACGCCAAATGAATAATAACCTACATTGTACCCGGACGACGCGAAGGCTGTAAGCTAGTTACCAATTAAATTAAAATCCTCTACACACATCTATACTAATAATAAAAATATTATAAAGAGGTAAAGCTTGTGATGTTGTAGGAGGTAATCTCAGATACTACTAGACCGATTTGAAAAAATCTTTCAGTGTTATACAACTCATTTATCGAGGAAAGTTATAGGCTATATATCATCACGCTAAGATCAATAGGAGCGGAACATCAATGAAGAATGTTTCAAAATCGGGGTTTTTTATCTTCATGAGAGATTGCGCTGCGCGTAAATGTTAGCCTAAAGTAATTATTCCACGCGGATATATATAGTATAATAATAATTAATAAGAAAAAAAATAAGAATAATTATTCATCTAAATGATACCACTATCTAAGCGTATGTTCCAGTCATACGAAGCATTAGCTATGCGAAGCTTGTGTTTATTCATCTGTATATGTTCTATTGGTATGTAAAATCGTATTAATCTTTGTTAATATTAAATTTCATATTTGTAATTTAATCCTACCTAATTCATCAATAGTTCTAGCAGAACAAGAAATAAAATGTCTACCACAAGAGGATGGAACGGCGTGTATTATTTTAAATAAATTGAAGAATGAAAAATGGGGTGTGGAGGAAACACCATGCTTGGATGCCACATTGGAAATGCTTAATGGAGTTAAAAATTCATCACTATGGGCTACCTGGAGTGAGTAATGCACATTTTTTTTGCGTAACGTATTTACCAATTCCAGATATATGTAGTTCCTTACTTATCAATTTTTTGTAATGCAACAGAGAATAAGTGGTGGGTGATTTTCTATTCACTATTTAATATAGATGAGCTCGTAGAACCTGTACTAGATATGAATACGGAAACATCAATGTTCTGATGATTACTCCAAAACGCAGCATTTAAATTTTTTATAGTCTTAAGGATCTAACTAGCAATGTTTTTAAGCTACTGATTAATGTTAGAACTGTAGGTTTGATTATAGTTTATCATAGGTTTGAATAGCTGATTTAACATCTTACAGTTCCACATGCTTGGCCAGCGCTTTAATTGGTTTCTGTTTTATTTTTACTAGTATGGGATTCTATGCAGCGTCCTACAGGGTTCCTCTACGGATCCCGATACCAACTAGGGAGCTTCGATCAATGCATGAAACCACCGTGGCTGAACTCCCATCCACAACTCCGCACGCAGTACTGCCTCGCAGATATACACTTGTCTGACATGGCACCGAAAAAATATAAAAGAGCAGTTGATCCATACGATGCTACAGAAATTTATATTAATGTAAGATCGAATCGTTGGAACCATTATATATTACAAGATCTGTAACTTATACATTTACTAACCACTAATTTGTTATTACAGACGGCATCGAGGTATGAGACACACTTTAACTTAATGACGTGGGGCGTATGTTTCTCGAGTCGGTGTTCATCACAAACTATCAGCAAATTAGTTAAAATGATGTTTGAAACACATCATCTACCACGGACTACTGCCAATAGGATTAAAGTACACTCTTGTCAAATCGCTGGAGAAGTAAAAGAATATGATTTCGCTTTCAAAACATTTATGTAAGTATTAGTTCGCATTTCTTTATCTCCTTTAGTGGGTAATGGTTACTTGCAGCAATATTTCTGTCAATTTTCTTTAAAGGGTGTTCTTTCAGTTAACATTATATTATACAATACAGTTGGATGGTTTATACATTGGCGTCTTTTTATTAATCACTAGTTTTAGGTACTAGAACGCCTACTTTGAAATGCAACGCATATTTATTTTCAAAATGCATAGTATGAGTACACTTTAAGTATGCAATTCCGAATGACAAAACTTCAGCTTCTCTAACAATTAATATGAATGTTTCATATCCGTCAGGTGGCACACGACGACTTACTTTTTTCATTCATTAAGATTTATTATCTATCTGTCATTCCTTTAGATGGGTGCTATTACTTCTGGTAACTACAGTAGTTTTGTCCACGCGTTATTTAAGCTATGCAAGACCTGAAACATTTTGTGAGTATAAGCCTTATATATATACTTCATCCTAATTAATGTTTTTCAAGTTCAGTTTTATCGACGTATTAAACGAACACATAGCCAATGAGCCAACATTTTCTGGCGTTTGAAATTTTTTTTTAACATTCTAATCAGTAGCTCTTTTTAATTTGTAGATTTTAGCGTTTGACCACAATCCCCTCCTGATGTTAAATGACAATATGGTATAAAATGGTAATTCGTTAAGGCTAGAATTGCTGTGGGAACTAAACGGCCGTTAATTGCTACTGAATATACCTATAGGAACTTGGTGTCAGATTTTCCACTTAAGGGTAATAGCTAACCAGGCGGGCATTAGCAAAGGTCTACCATGTTGTCGCTCGAAGTTCTGACTCGTTTAAAATCTAAAATTCTGATGTTATTGTTACATACTTTCATTATTTGAGACTTTAAATCAGAAGTTCTTTAAATGAGAATCTAAGTAGGATAAACGATACTTTCTTTTATTATATTTTAGTAATTACAGAAACTTAATTGTTATCGTATATTTGTTTAATCTACTGTTCACAACACATGTTTTTCGAGGTAATAAATACTAGTCCATACTACTACTTTAATACATGCTGAGATGAAGACCCTTTCTATGGTGAGCCCGGTAATTATTTCAGCAATATTAAAATATTATGCGAAGACTGCAGCAATAATTGATATTATCTCAAAATACCAATTAATATTTACGTGAATTTCTCTATGGAATATCCATCTCTGTAAGTTATCATCCATTACAGTTATAACAATCGACGTGAGACTATAAACAAAATGCATTTTAATAAAGTCAAATCACAGTATGGGTTATGTACTGTTTCCAGTAACCCGATTAGCAAAGTCATTCTGCTGGAAACGGAACTTAAATGCATTAATAAGTACCGGTACCAGTGATGTAATGGTATTGAATGTTTTTTTTTGATTTTTTTGATTTGATTGAACTGACTACGTTATTGGCCTGGCAGGGCCTTAATAGCTTCACCAAACTACTAAGGCGCTACTTGGCTTGCTTAACAGATGTTGATTCTCTCGTCGTCTCGACCATGTGCGCTGGCGGGTCCGGCGTGCACTTGCACTGCCGCAGGCGAATAGGTGGGGCATTTTGCCTTACCTCCCACCGTCGATCTCGCAATCTCACCTGGAGTATCGTGAACATGTCTCGCGGCTCCAATGGGACCGAGGGTCTTGGCTTAACCACCCGGACCGCGAGCAAGACAATCTTTCTAAAAAATCACCCCAATCTCAAGCGGCGGCGCACCGTGAGGAGATGCATGGCTAATGGGTTGATCCGTCTCTAGTGCGACCTCCGTCAGAGAACCGGCCGACTCTCTTGACGGGTTACGCTAGGCTTACCCAGGTACGAGGGGCACTGCCTGGGTGGACCGTTTTTCCCCCATACTCGTGGTAACAAAAATGGACACAAATTCTTTCTTTTTAAAATCACATATTACTAAGGATAAGGCGGGCGTTACCACCCGTGCGGCGGCTACTAAGGCAGAGTGGGTGGAGTTGGCTACGGCGAATACGCTAATATCAAGAAAACAGAGGCGAGGCTTGGGAAAAAGAGATCTAGCGTGTTGGCCAGAGTGTTCGACTCGAACACAGAGGTGGAAGAGCGGCAGGGCCCGAAAGTGTCTTTCCACCGAAGGGGGACGGACAGGGGACGTTCCCTGTCACACGGGGGTGAAAGTGGAAGAGGAGTCATGGGGGAGGCCGATGGCTCCTATGACAGGGCGCTGTCTGGAGCGATGTCGGTTTACTTAAGTGTGAGCCTGGCGAGTTCCGTGGCTGGCTCCATTCCTGGAAGATCTACTGCTGCCTCTGCAATGGGATCTAGAGCTGGCTCTGCCGTGGGATCTCGGCCTGGCTCGGGTGCCAGCTCGGGAGCAGAAAACAAGCCTCCCGCTCCACCAACTGACGTTGACGCTCTCGACGCCGAATCGTTGAAGGCCCTAGCTGGCGGCAAAATAGCGACGAATTCGTCGTCGTGAGGAAGTCGAAAAACTTACAGGGTCCTTACGCCGGTAAATTGAAGAGGGCGGCGAGGATCCTGCAGGAGGTGGTGGAGTCCCTGATTGACCGGACAGTGGCGGAGAAAAGCCTCAAATTAAAGATGGAGACTAAAAACTTCCGCCGCCAAGTAGACGACCTCAAAGCGGAGATCATGGCGTGGGAAAACGCGGTAAAGGAGGCAAAAAGGATGACCCTTTTGCCCGTCCCCAGCCATTGATAGTCGAGGCTCCTAGCCTGAATTGGGAGGAGGCACTTGGTGAGGCAGTCTCGAGGTGCGAGGGACCCTCCAGGCGTCGTTTAGCAATATGTTAAACGCGTGCCTGGAGAACCTGGAGAGGCGTTTGCTTCCCGAAGCACCCGTCCACCCGCAGTTAGCGGCGGATAAAAAGAAAGGAACTCGCGCGATCCCACAGCCGAACTTATGTTGGACTATATAGGGGGGTGGTTTCGGGGACTGCTCGGCCGTTGTCTGGAGGTTGGGCGGTTTGCGAAACCCTGGAAGCAGGGCCGGCTATACCTGCTGGCAAAAGTGGGTCGCTTCCTGCACTGTGCGCCCGCATATCGGCCCTTGGTACTTTTGGACGTCTCCGGGAAGGACCTGGAGAGAGTTGTTGCTTCCCGGGTCGTCCAGCACCTGAAGGAAGTTGTACCGAACGTGGCGGATGCGCAGTACGGCTTCTGGGCAGGACGTTCCACAGTGGATGCCCTAACTCTCGTTAAGTCGCCTCCATAGACAACGACCTCCGAAGGGGAGAGACTTCTTGCGGCGGTGTCCTTGGGCATCGCCAACGCCTTCAACAGCCTGCCGCACAGTATGATACGGGAGGCACTCCGGTATTTTGAGGTGCCTCCGTATCTGCGACGGCTGTTGGAGGCGTATTTGGTTGATAGGAAGGTCGCGTACATAGATGGCGATGGTCATATGGTCCGGCGAGTCACGCAGCGGGGGGTTCCACAGGGGTCGGCCTTGGGCCCACTCCCTGTGGAGCATCGTGCCAGACTGGGGCGCCATAAAGTACCATGGAGCATACCATTCTCATGTACAAGGTACGGCATCCGGCGCCTGACCCGCCAATATTAGGAAGCAGGCCAGCAAGCGCGTTGGCGCTGCGCATCACATTGAGCTCCAGCTGCCGAAAATGTGCATCAAATTTCCACCGACTATGCAGTACCAGCCCGAGTTACTTCATCGTGGATTTCACATCTAGCCTGACTTTACCCACAACGATGTGTGTGTCGGAAGGAAGTGCTCTTCGGCGGCCATGGAAACAAATAGTCTCCGTTTTGTTCGAGGCCACCTCAAGCCCGAGCAATGTTATCATCCCGACCACTTGGGCAACAGTGGCCGTAGCCAACCGTAGAGAGTCTCGAAGGGTTTTCTCACGCGCTGTCACCAATGTATCATCCGCGTAGCAAGTCACTTCTGCGCCAGGAAGAAGTGCTCCGCGCAACACCCAATTATAGCCGATGTTCCACAGGAGCGGGCCAAGGACTGCCCCTGTGGAATACCGCTGACCTAAGCTGAGCTACATATACATACTTATATGAGTTATTGAAATATATATCTGTACGAAGCATACATACTTCAATAACTCTTATATATGAGGTAGACGGACGTTAGGTCAGTTCATAGCTCTCTGTATTCTTGTTGTTATACAATTAATAGTGCTTATGTAACGTATGTGATTTATTAGCGGGGTGTTTAATACAGTGATATTATACATATTTCATTGTTAGCCTGTATTTTTGTGCAAAGGAAAAAGTGAAATATGAAGCAATACGTACTGTCCTTCAAATCTGTTCATCTCTACCCTAACTAAAATAATATTAACGTGATTACAAAAAGAGTCCAAAATTAATCAACACTTGTTTAAGCGAGGTGTATGTGAAACTTTCAACTTAATCCAGTGTGTCCCTCTATGGTGGTTATGGACATAGTTTTTTTTATCTAAAACAAGGCATGGCAGACGTTGTCCTTAAAAAAATCCTGAAACTCTTCTATGGTTGTGGCGAATATCTCTGCTCTTTCTTGAGCTGTAAAATATAGCTGTCCCTGAGTCTGGAGAGGGCGGATCGGCTCAGGGGCAGCTGAGAGGTTTCTGCACAGCTTGTGTAGTGATGGCACTCGCTCCCCGGTTGCCATAACGTGTGCCTGCCATGACTGGCTGGCATGGACGTCTAGGGTTGTCTTTACTTCTTCCACAAGTCTGTTCAGTTGAGATTTGATATGGGTGCATCTAGTGTGTTGCCACACCCTCCTTAGCCTCCTTTTCTCTTTAATCATGTTATAGATCCTGCCTGGAAGAGGATCTAGTCGCCTGTCTGTGCTGACCGTGTGGGAAGACAGTTCGGCGGCTGTTTGAATGACGCTTGTCAACCCCTTAGTCAGCCAGTCGACGTCTTGAGGGGTGATGATACGCCTCGAGGGGGTCGTTTGCTCCAGCTTAGCAACGTACTCACTCCAGTTCGTTATTAATCGCGTTCTTGGGTAGTAAGTTCGGACTGGTGAGAGGTTGAGGTCCAGTATGACCGGGCGGTGATCAGATGGTAGATCTGTAGAGACAGTCTGGCGCGGTATTGTATTTATTCCAGAATAAATCGCGATGTCTAGGACGTCTTGAGAGGTTGGGCCGTAATAGGTGGGTTCGTCGGGCCCGATTATCTCGAACCCTTTGTCCTCCACGTATTTTTGCAGGCGTGCCCCTGTTGCGGTGGTGATTGACGAGTTCCAGTATGTGTTTTTGGTATTGAAATCACCCGCCAATATTGTGGGCGTGGGTGTATTCAACAGGCTGTCGATTTCTTTAATTAACAAAGCCGTAGGATGCTGCGGGGGGCGGTATATAGCGAAGAGCCTCAACGGGCGGCCCGCCACACTTATTAGCACTCCCAGAGCGTAGAGCGACTGTTGCTCTACAAATGGTATGCACTGGTGGACGATTGCTCTCCTTATGAGTACCGCTAACCCTCTATACGGGGTACCCTCTGGTGTTACTTCGTCTTTCCTGTACACGATGTAGTTGGAGATCTTATAAGACATTCTGGCCGACAAATGGGTTTCCGAAATAAGCATGACATCGACTTTATGCTCCCGTAGGAAGATATTTAATAAGTTTTTCTTGTTTTTCAACATACGGGCGTTCCAATGAACTATTCTTATAGTTGTATTATCCATTGGAAGTGATATATTTGATAAGGTCGTCTAGTGCCCTGGAGCGTCTTGCTTTGTCTTTTAATAGATTATTTTTCACCATGCTGCTTATCGCGTCCCATTGCGCCACGAATTCGTCGTCTGACTCGGTGGCGAAGTGGGGGGTTGACTTTTTCGCGTGTTTCTTCGTTTGACGCCGTCCGGCGCCCATTGTTGACCGTCCGGCGCCCGCCATTCTGGCGTCGTTAGCAGGGGCCATGAGTGACGATTGGGCTGTCTCCTGGACAATATTATGAGATACAGTCGGGCGGTCTTGTGATCTTACTTTCTCGGCGGGCTTGTGCAGCGCCACCGTGCTGGCTCGCTTGTTGCGGGCCTCTGTACGATACACCGGGCAGGATGAATAATTTGCCGGGTGAGGCCCTCCGCAGTTCGCACACATCGGCGGTTGGTCCCGAGGCCGGTCGCAGTTTCGCGCGAAGTGTGGGCCGCCGCAACGCACACACTTCTGCTCCTTATGGCAGTTAAAGGAGCTATGCCGGAACTGCTGGCATTTGTGGCACTGCGCGGGCCCAGCCTTCCCGCGCCATGCCTCGATTCGAACCTCTCTAAAGCATAGAAGTTCGTCTATGCTGTAGACTATTGATGCGGCGTCTTCGTCTTTATGGAGGGCTACGAAGAAGACGCCACCGGGGCGCCCCCCTCGAGCCTGGATGTACTTGGCTGACTCAACGTTCAGCCCTTTGGCACTAAGGGCGGCTTTCAAGTCTTCGGGGTCTGTTCTCGAGGATAGCCCCTTAATGGCCACCTTGAGTGACTGCTCCTCCTGAAGGGAGTAAGAGTACCATCTAACTCCCTCAGATTCTTCCTTTTCTGAGAGGTACCGTTGTACTAGGCGGTATTCGTTTTCGTCTTCGGGAAGGAAGCGCACTCCATTCCCGAAGGGGCGAGCATTCGCTGTTCTGCCTAACCTCTTGGAGATTTCTGTGAGATGTTGGTAACAGTCTGGTAGGTCTTCAACCACTATAGGAGGATATTTGGTTGAGGTTTTCTCTAGAATTATAGTTGCCTCCTTGTTAATGAGGCCCGTCGTCGTTGATTTCGGTGGATCCGTCTTGCGATTGGTCGCCTGTTTTGGGTCGGGTTCCGCAGGCGCTCTGATTGGCGGAGCCGACGTGCCAGGCTTAGTACCCGTGGACGTCCGCGTCTCGCTCGATGTCGCTACGGTCGCGTACGACCTCGCGGCGGTGGTTTTAGGCGTTGCCGGCGTCCTATTGGCTGAGCTCTCGGACGACTTGGCGGCTCTCTCTGGCTGTTGCGAGGAAGTATATACCGGGGTCTGAGATTTTTCAGGTTTTTCAGATTTTTGCGGCTGCGGTATAACTATACGCGGCCGGGCAGTCGGTTTTGCGTATCTGATGATGTTAATGGTGATTGCGATGGAGTTTTTTGTTGTTTAGGCGTCTTGGATCGTTGGGGCAGAGGTGCTGGGCCCGATTCGATCGAATCACTCGTCGAGGAGTGCTTCTGTCGGGCGGCTGGGTGGGTGCGGGACTTGACACGCCTCTCGTCTGGGTCGGTGTCGTCGTCTTCGCGCATCCACCTCCCAGCTCGCCCCAGGGGGCTAGTTCTGAGTGTTTCTTGTGGCATTGGCGGCGGGGCTATTATGCCTTTGAGCGCCTTGTTTATGGCTAGTTGGTCTTCATTACTCACCTCTAGGTTCCCTGCTCTTGCTTCCCGAGAGCGCAAGAGGAGGGCCATCCAGTTGGACATTTCAGTTGAGAGGGCTTTGTTTTCTAGTAGCTTTTCAAACAGAACCCTGTCCCGTTGCTGTAATTCGAGCTCCTCGTCAGGGGAGGACGGGGGCGGGGGTCTGCGTTGTACTGGTGTTTCATATTGAGGGCGAGGGGTTGTCGTGAGAGATATTTCGGAGTCCGAGTGAGTGCGTGTGGTCATCGTAATAGCTTGATCGGTGTCCTTATGTGTGCGAGTGGTCAGTGGGGTTATCGTCATCATTGGTTGGCCCTGAAAAGGGCCTTTTTTTGCTGCTGCCAGGCGTTGCCATGGCAACAGGTCAGTGTTGGTAAACACACCGCCTGTTTGGGCGGTCGCGTCGTGCGTTTGCGTGAAAGAAAGAGACAGGTTCCTTTCAGCGCAACACGAACACGAAACGAGACCGCTCCGCGAGGGCGGCGTGGGCGTTCTTTCACGAGCGCGCTCTGTGCGGCCGTATTTATAGGGTGCGACGTATGTGCGCGCGTATATAAGTTTTATACTAAGTATTGAAATGTAATCATGCAATTATTGTGAAGTAATTGCTTATGAACTCATTATAAAATAATCAAATTATTCTGGTAATTGACTAATTATTGTAGTTCCGCCGATATATATAATAAAAATGAAGTGTCTGTATGTAATATGAAAATAATTTTTTTTTACTTATTGGGTACGAAAGTATACACGCGTAACTATGTTTACAATTACAATATATAGTTTATTTTTTGTCTGCTATATTATCCTAAATTATATGCGTGCACATTTATGCTTAATAAATACAATCATGAAATCCTATACGAGTATGCTAACTTAATTATATTATATTAAGGAGAGAGTCTGTGTTTATATACTATATAACGAAATTTACTCAGACTAAGATGAAATATGTCTATGTTGATGTCGGCACAGCAAGAGACACAGCCAGTAATAGTATTGTATGAGCGACACATGTTAGCAATCGGATTATTAAAAGAAACATTATTTATATAAAAAGGAATATGAAACAGTCTATTGCAACGACCTCTAAAATTGGTGTTAAAATTAAGCAAATATGAGAATTGTGGACAGTCTACAATATAATTCACTATTTTATGTAGGTATGTTAATTCACTTGCTTGCCTTCTGCTAGATAACGATAATATTTTAAAATATTGAGCACGTTCAAGATGACTAGGGAGTTTTCTTAGTATTCCATGTCTAAGACAGAGTGTCTTTAAACAGCGTGTCTGGATTCGCCCAATGTTCTTTATATGAACTGTGTAATAGGGAGACCAAACTACGGAAGCGTATTCGAGTATAGGCCTTACTAAAGTTTTGTACAGATAAAACATAGACATGGGCCTCTTAAATAACTTAATCATACGAAACAGGAAACCTAGGATTTGATTACTTTGACTAATAATATGATTGTAGTGTGGACGGAATTTAATTTACTATCAAACATAACACCAAGATCTCTAGCTACTTCCTTGCGTTCAATTGAGTAGTTACCTATTTTATAATTATACTGAAATTTAAGAATTGTGGTTGCAAATGAAAAACATTTTTTAATATTCAGATACATGTAATGTAAGTTATACCATTCGTTGATACTATCAATATCGTTTTGCAATAGAAGACAGTCATTAGTATTACGTATTGTTCGAAGAACTTTCAAGTCATCAGCGAATAACAAGCAATCACTATGGAGGTAGTTGACTAAATCATTTATGTATAATATAAACAGTAAAGGTCCCAAATGCGAACCTTGGGGTACCCCTGAAGTAATGAAGATGGGGCATGATAGATACCCTTTGATTGCAATTACTTGACTGCGGCGAGATATGTAAGATTTCACCCAACGAAGTAGGTTTCCATGGATTCCATATGCACAAAGTTTTTTAATGAGAAGAGTATGATTGACTTTATCAAATGCCTTAGCAAAGTCCATATAAATAGAATCCACTTGCTGACGATTATTAAAGGAATTACAGATATAACTTTTATATACAAGCAGATTACTAATTGTAGAACGACCACTAACAAAACCATGTTGGAAGAGAGAAATATGTTGTTTGAGGTGAGTATATATATAAGGGTAGATGAGAGACTCAAATGTTTTACCCATGCTAGATAGAATACTTACAGGTCTATAATTTTCACATTTGGTTCTATCACCAGATTTAAATATTGGAATTATAAATGCATTTTTCTAGTGAGCAGGAAAAACACCAGAAGCAAGAGATCTGTTAAATATAATTTCAAGTGGTTCACTTATTTCATAAGCACATGCCTTAAGAAAGTATGAAGGTATATTATCAGGGCCAGCTCCTTTATTATGATCTAGTTTTTTTATCGAATGAATTATTTCATCCCGTGAAATGTATACTTCGCATAAAGTCGAATTCCTTATTGTGTATACAGGTGTATTAGTTGAGTTCAGGAAAGGTTCATAGACTGATTTAAAGTATTTGGAGAACAATTCGCATATCATTAGTGTATCATTAGCAACTTCATTATCGTATGTCATCGTTTGAGGAATGGAGTTATTGGATTTTTTTCTACTATTGACATATTTCCAAACCACTTTAATATCTTCTGATAGATTATCTTCTATTGATGAAATAAAAGATCTGTAGCATTCATGGATCAGTTTTTTACTTCTTTGACCAAGGAGGTCAAACGTATCATAATCTCTAGGATTCCCAAATTTCTTAAATGGTTTGTGATATTTATTTTTTTCCTTTAGACAGCAAATAAGTGAATAACTGTACCAGTATGGATATTCAACTGATTTCGCTTTTTGTGGAGGCGTATATAACCGAATTATATCATTAAGCCTTTCATAAAATACACCCACTGCTATATCTAGGTCTGGCTTTAATAATATATCCGACCATGGAATTGACGATATATCTTTTTTATGTTTTCGTAATCACATTTGCGAAAATTTAATTTAAGGTTACTGGGGTTTACTTTAGTAGCCAGCATTAATGTAAAAGATTTAATCTCAATGGCCATGGACGGGTATTATTATATTTATCTAATTTACTCAGAGGCTCGACAGAATGGACATTGAAATTATTATCACTGTACAATACTACATCGAGTAATCTACCATGACAGTTAAAATATGGTTATATTGTTAAACGTTACACAATGACATTGTTTCTAAAAGAATAGAGGATCTGCTATCAGTTGCCTTGCTAGAGTACAGAGAGTGAAAGTTAATGTTTTTCTACCAGGATATGTGTGGTACGTTGAAGTCACCTAATAATAAAAATAGACCAGAATCAAAGTTATTTAAGATAACATGCTGGCAATTCTCGAAGAAAGTTGTAACATTACTGAGGTTCATGTCTGGAGGAAGATAGCATAAACACATGTTAAGTCTTGGTTGACGAATTTTCTGAGGAATAACAGTAATCCATAAATCTTCATATGAACTCTCCCAAGAGGATCTGCGAACAATACTGAATTGTTTTTTGGTAGCAATAGCGATACCGCCACCTTCAGATTTGACACTAGATATCGAATCACAGCGGTCCCTACGGAAAACATTGTATCGCTCATCAAAGAACTCATTACTATGACGATTCGATTCAGTGAGACATACTAAGTCATATTCTGCATTTAGTAGGTTGAGATTAAAGTCTATCGTTTTCTAACGAAATCTATTAACGTTCTAGTAATAAATTAACATTATGATACTTAAATTTACCTATATAGTCGCTTAAAATATATTTAACACAATATGTAATATTCTATTATAAATCTAAGTGTTATACGAAAGTCCTACGTTAATTTTTTTAGGCTATCTATATTTTTTATAGCAATTGCAGCTGAAGTCTCATCCTTCCTAACATACACTTGACCAAATTTTATCCAAATAAACTTAAAAGATTTTTCTTTGGCAACTTTTCTCGTTACTGCGTGATTTTTTTACATTCCGGTGATAGGTGTTCTACTATGAAAACTCTTTTCAAATCAAATCAAATCAAAAATACTTTATTCAGTTTAGGCCCTAATAAGGCACTTATGAACGTCAAATACTACCACCGGTTCGGAAAACAACCCAGTCATCGAGAAGAACCGGCAAGAAACTCGATCGGGTACATTTTTTGTAACATATATTTCCAATACATCATACAATGCTTTTAGTGGATGCACAGAGAGGAGTCAATTCCAGAAATCACTATCATTCACATACTGATCCACTCTATAATATCCTTTTGAAACTGAAGCCCGTTTGACGTGGCGCTTAAATTTACAGTCCGGCAAATCGGTAACATGCTTTGGGACTTTATTGTAGAACCTAACACTATTACCTAAAAAACTATTACTGGTTTTGCTAAGTCTGAAACATGCGATCACCAGTTTATCACAATTTCTAGTATTTCGATTATGCCGGTCTTTTACTAAATTCAGATTTTCAAAGTTTTTACGGACATACATTAAATTATCAAGAATGTATTGGGAGGGCAGTGTTAAGATACCGATACCGATACCTTTGCTTGTCGCCCGAACATCCTAGATGGTAAATGTTGAGTGTATCCTACGGGTTACCTTTATTAAATATCCTTACTGCCGACAGAATGTTATCCCGGTGTCGAGAGGATGATAGTGTAACCAGAATATTCCGCGGTCGATTAGAGAACGGGTTAATTTTGGCAACTCTTCGACACGCTTGAATATCCATATCGGATATTTGATATTTTACTGTTTCGCATAGTTTTATAAATATGTCAATGACATTTTCATTATGTTTTTCAAGAACAACTTGTGTTTCTAAATTCATGCTACGTGAGATTTTCGCTATAGAATATAAACGTTGCTGAAGTATCGCCAACTCTGATTGCATCTTATAATAATTAGCTTCTAATTCCTTAATTCTATTATTTGCCGCCAATAAATTATTATTGATGTTTTTTTTCCGTTGTCAAGAAAATCTGTTGCTTCTATAAATTGTTGTTTTAGAGATGTGATGGTAGTATTTATCTCTTTACTTATAATAATATTTATATCGCTGAAAAAACTGGAGCGGAATTGATTTAACTTGGAGTCTAACAAAGTGCTAAATTGATTAATTGTGATGGACTCAGAATCATGTGACAAAGTACCATCTTCTACATCGAGGTCACCCAACGATAGTGAATTATCCAGGGAATGAACCGTTTGGTCCGGAGTGTTTGTTCTATCACCCTTACGTTTGGAAACGTTCATGCATAATGGACAATCCCACGGCTTATTACCTTTGATTAATTGCTTGTAGGTGCGTGTATCCATATTCAGACATTTAGGATGACAAACCTTATTACAACTCTTGCAACGCAATACTTCTCCTGTTTTGATGTTTTTGATGACTCCATATTAAATATTAAAGCAGCAAGATAGTCATACAAAATTATGCAATAAACAATATGAGTTTTGTCTGAAGTATAAAATGTGCCTTATAAGTACATCAATTACTGAGTTCTGTAGATGAAATCTCTGTTTTTTTTTTTTTTGATAATCATTTACTGACCATGGCGTGTGCTGTCCATTATGCACGGTAAATTCATTTTAGAACACAATTATCACCTTTCACAAAAGAGGAACTCGACGATGTACGTTTTTTAATTACGTGCATACGCCTGTGAAATATTTAATAGCAATTCCTCCAATGTGGGTATAATGGGTGGATACCGAATAAGCAGATAATAATCTTCGTAGGAGATAATCAATACGAAATTAGCGGAAAAAAATCGGGCAATTTTTTTTTTGTCGAACTGACTACGCTATTGACCTGGCAAGATCTTTAAAGCTTCACCGGACTACTAAGGCGAGCGCTTAAGGCACTCAGCCGATTTGGTTTTTAGGTAACATACACAAGGGTGCACGGCACACCTCGGCTTGGGCTGTTACCTGAGAAGTCTCGTCTGAACTAGCTAACTATTCTAAGCTATTCATACATATACTCATTTGTGAATCATACAATCGAAATTGCATGATTCACAAATGCATACGTGTATATCGGAATGAAACGAGCTAAACTATTCGATTCAGCTCGAAAAAGGGAAAAAAACAAACCCTTCAACCATGTGTATGTATGTGCACGTGTGGTGAGAGTTGATCTCATGTGTGAGTACAAGTGATGTAGGTGAGTCACTGTATCGCGAAAGTAATATCTCGGGGGCTCCATCCGGAGACGACTTCGGCTCGAGATATTACTGAGAACCACGATGTGTGCGGGAACTAAAGAGGAATCCTTCCCTCACGACGGCGTCAGAGAAGGTTACGCATGCGTGGGCGAAACACGCATATTAAAAGATCGGATTAAAAATTAACTGAACGGCGTCGGCGCCGGAATCTAAAAATAGACATAGCAAAAATTATTATTATTACTCGGTCGTTTTAGGGGAAGTTAGACGTAAATACACGGATTTACTCTATCTTATATGAGTCATTTATTTATTAACGGCGGCGCGCGTGAGCCGTTGTAGAGTAGCCGCGATGGCTGGAAATCTATGGATCGCGGTTACGGAACCTAGAGCCGGATTTCTGACTGTTTCTTCATAGGCTGAGATCTCCGAGATCTCCTGAAAGACGAGTAGTTGACCTACGTAGTCAATACTCGATAGGGAGAAGGAGAAGGCGGGGTCGGCCTGTGAAGGCTTAGCCGCCTGGGGTCTGGGAATCGGTTGGGACGCGGGCTTAGGAGCCCACGGAGCCTGAGGGGCCCGGTAGGGGCGGGGGGGACGCGCTAGTTGCGGGTACGGACGCTGCCGGTGCACGAGATGTACTCGGCAGGCTCGGGAAGGTCTCTCGGGACATGAGAGGCGGAGGTCGGGGGCGGGCGGGGGCGGCGGCCGCCCTAGACGGTGACGCCTGCCTGGGGTAGCGAGGGCGCTTTGTGCGCGGGGCGCGGGGACATCCGCGATAATTCGCGATATGACCCACGCCTCGGCACAGAACACAGCTCGGAGGGTCGGAGGAGTCTTTTTGGCGGGAACACTCCTTAGTGGAGTGGTCGCCGAGGCACTTAACGCACCTGGGTTTCAGGCGACAGTTACGTGCCGCGTGTCCGTACACCTGGCAGTTGTGACACTGCGAGGGTACAGACGTTTTGCGCGGCGGCTCGACGATAACGCCGGAGAGGCCGCAGAGGGTCGTAAGGTTAAAAATCGCTTTCCCTTCATGGGTGCGATCGAGAACGACGAGAACCATGTCGTATGGTGCCCTGGTGCGCGGAGAGCGCATACGATGTACCTCGTAAACAGGAATCTTCTGCTCTTTGAGGTCGTCGGAAATATCAATGGTCGGGAGTTCTGACGGGACTCTACGGATAACTACCCGTAGTTTACGCTCCTCCTCGAGAGAGTGCGTGAAATAACCCCACTGGTTATCCCGAAGGAACCGAGTGAGGTTGCGATGATGAGTAGGGGTCGCGACCTTCACCTGAATATCTATAGCGGTATTCACGGCGGAGGTGTAATGGATGCCTGCCGTTTCCAGCAGACTCGAAATCTCAACCCAAGACGCTTTGTCTTGGATCGTAACGGGGGGCGGTGGGCGGGGCTTTTTGCCCTAAACTGCGGAACCCGCAGCTTCAGATGAAACGGGTCTAGAGGGCGTGGGCGTCCCCTTTGGCACTTTCGCGCCATCGACGTTGAGAGCCTTTTTTGAAGGCAAAGTGCCTTCAATATCGGACGAGGGATTTTGGCGCTTATTGCGGTGCTTGCGATGCGTGACGGTGGTGAAGCCATCGCCCGCAGGAGGGTCTTGCTCCATATCGGAGCCTGAATCGGAGTCGCGATCGGAAGGGATCTCAAAATTGTTTGAGGCCTCGACTCTGGCATAGATCGAGGGAGCGGGCAGCGAGGAGTTTGGGAACTCGGCGCGACGCTTCGCAGCGTACGCGTCGTAATCGTCTACGAAACGAGGACATATTTCGGATATGAATCCGCGGAGTCGAAGAAGTTCGCCTTCTAAAAGGGGAACCTCGGTATCGGAGGCCATACCGCGCCTGAGGATGGGAGCGGGGCGGAGGAAGACATTCAAAAACCTCCCTGCCAGAGGGGCAGGGGGGCGCGCCTTAATGAATTTAACAGACTATCCCGAGTCCGAATCAAGGGAGCTGTGGACGATGTGCAATGCCTCACAGGGGACCTACAGTGCCTAGGGAGAAGCCCTAACACTTCTTTCTTCTACGCGACGCGACGACACGCAGCGCGAACCACGGAGGACGACGACACGCAGAGCACGGCGGACGCACTGAAAAGTGCGGTTTGCACGTACTGAAAAGTACGGTTTCCTACGTTCCGAAAAGAACGTTACGATCGACAATGATTGATACGATTGACACAGAAACGAGTAATCGCGAAAACCCGAGACTCTCGAAACGAAAAATCAACCGCGTAATAACACACGTCGCGAACTGGTACGGATAACGTAACGAAACACGAGTATAATTACGTATCGAGAGGGCACTAAGCGCACGCGTCCGGTCAGCACGGCGGCCCGATCGGAACCTCCAAAAAATCGGGCACGTAACACTATACAACTACCGGAACCAGTACTGCAACACTCCAGGACAACTATCCGATAAAGCACTGTCACTAATAAACAATTTAACACTAAAAATGATTTTTTTTTACGGAGCAACTTAATACACGATTGTATGTCTTGAGGTAGGTAGAAGAAAAAACTTAGGCTACTATAAATTAGACTAACTATTAACCGCGGCTTCGTCTGTAATGCTATCTCCAAAATGGTTGGACCGATTTACACGGAACTTTCACCAGCAGATAGCGGATATCATAGCAAGTAATTTAGTCTATTTTAATTTAGACTAGCTGTTAACCGTGGCTTTGCCCGCTGTGCTATCATCACAACGGTTAGACCGATTTTGACGGGACTTTCACTGGTCGATAGGGAACCTTATAAAAAGTAATTGAGGTTATTAGTGAAGGGCGAGGAACCAGCGTCGACCTGGGAGATCAAGACCACAGAGCCGTTGAGGTCTCCCACCCAGTGATCCCCGGGTGAGATAAAATATAGTTCTGCCATCACAGCGACGTGGGTCGACCACTGTGCCATACTCTGAAACATGAGGTCCTGGGCCCTAGCGCAGTGGTTGAGATGCCCTTGAAAGAAGTAGAATGCCATTATTATTATTGGCACTCCATCTCAAACAACAAAGACGTCGTTGGTGCTTCCTTGGCACTTATCGACGTCGAGGATTGAGGAGGGTTCTGACGCTCCCCTTACCGTTTTTCTTCTTTGACCACTCGGTGAGAGCCAAAGCAAGTTTGCCACAGGCCCTGTTGCCCATTCGGTGTCCGGAGAATTTATTGCCATCTTCACAGACCGTACAGTGAGAGTCAGAGGGTTGGCTGCAGTAAACCTTGGAGGTGCATTTTACGCCTATGTGACACTCACTGAGGACATGAGACAATTGATGTCCACAACCTTCACCTGGTTGGGTGGATACCCAGTAACCTTAGCAACGGAAGCCACTATCTCGTCCGGCATCACTAACTCATCCAGGCCCGAGAGACGCATATCCGTGCACCTCGTGGGCCTGGATGCCCGCGACATCGCATCTCTTATTTTTTGCCACCAAGGCATCGGCTTTGTCATCGTTGGTGGCACCGGGGATTTCGAACAGGTAAGCCCCAGTCACTGCCTTACGCCTTCGATGCTCACATCGGCTACATTGACGTCCGCCTTTATTTTCTTGAGGACTTCCAAATAGGAGAGTCCCCTTTTTAGCGCCGCCGACTACAATGTGACTTGTTTTCATGGGGCGTAGCTTGCAAGTTATCTTCTTCTTTCCCTTCATCTATTCTGCAGGCTTTTCGTTCCTTCTCACAAGCACCGACTCTGCCTCAGTGGGTTTGGGTGCGGACGGTCGTTTTGCGGTCGCTGCTACAGAGTCAGAGGCTGCGACGGCTGTTCCTTCCGGTGACTTCTTATCACCTTTCTTGCCACCCTTCTTCCACTTTGTTTTTTGGGAAGCAACTCCGTCCACCGCTCCAGGCTTCGGCGCGGCTATCACTTCAGCCATAGTTTGAACCGTCTTCGTCTCAGACGCTAGCGGGGCCGCATTCTTTTATCGGGAAGAAGCCTCTCTTGTAGTGCATCAAAGCGGGCGTTCATAATGTTGCCAACAGTATTCAGCATGGTTTGCACGGTCTGCTCTAGTTGTCGTTCCGTTGCCGCCGTCAAAGATAGCACCATATCTTCAGCATTCTGTGACTGCGGCAGCGGTGGGAACTCCTCCGTCTTCTTCCGTTTTCGCACCATGGTTGCTCCAGTTGTCTTAGGTGCATCAACAACCACGGGACTAGGAGCTGCTACAGGCTGCAGTAAACTGGTTTTTAGGAGATTAATCCGGACTTCCGCGGTCTCCTCATTCAGTTCGATCATCTCTGCAGCCTGTCTTTTCTCTTGCGCCAGCAAGTTCGTGTAAGCATCTTAGAGCTTTGTCAGCACCTGCGACGCCGAGAGCTTCGGTATTATTTTAAATGCTTCGGCGATCGACGCAGCTGCCACGTTAAGAGCCCCTTGGAATGGGTCCTTGAGACGTCGCGACTTTTCAGACACCCTGAGAATTATGTCAACGTAGTTGATGATTTTCTTGTGAAGGTACAGCGTGAGCTGCTGTACTGATCGAGGACTATCCAGCTTTTTCGCCGCTCGCTCTAGCCTAGCCCTGGCTGCTACGTCTTGGATGTCTTCCTCCACCTTGAGGTAGAGCTCTTCTTTCCTCTGTCGAGTAAGCTCTGTTCCAAATTCTGCATCGGTGGCGGAGTCAGAGTGCGAGACCTCCATCTCTGTAACCTCCACCCTCTTGAAGAATTTACTGGGATAGGGAAACACTCCTTTCTCCAGGGATTCTACTGACACCAATGAGGCGCCTCTACGCGCACTGAAAACCAACGACAAACCAAGCAGTCCAATGACGCTGGTTGCTCTAACACAACAACTGACAAGTCTTTGCGTCCCCTCCCTGCAGACAACGAGGGGTAGCCTGAACGAAGACTCGGAGAGGGATTCTCCTGCGCCGGAGGCACAAGTACCCTCTTGAGGTAGTATATTTTTAAGAATTGCTGAATCCATCGTGTCATTTTCATCAATTGTTCTAGGGCATGCCAAGGTCGTCGTACCAGAGTTCGTCCAATTCCAATCGCTTGCTATATCGGAAGCTGTTGTTTGTGCCAACGTCGTTGGTAATTGGGGATCACGCAAAATCTTGCCCCCCAGAAAATGTTGGGGCAGCCAGAGCCCGAGGGCCCAGGGAGGGATTCCCCGTTGCCAGAGGCACTGGTACCCTCCTGGGGTAGTTGCGATTTAAATTTTGCACTTTCTTATTAATTTTGAAATATGTATATGTATGTATGTATGTATGAGTACACATTGGAATTCGCGATTACGAATAATAAAAGCGTATCGTGAAAAGGTCGATATCAAATTCCAAAATTCTATAATAATGACAATGAACCCAGAATGTTAAATGATGTGGATGTAGGTTATATTAATGGTATTTATATCGAACTTTATTTTTCACATGAGTTATATAATATAATAACGACTAGGAGTTAATGTGATAACGATGTACGAAAAGGATATAAAGACAAAATGGCCGCCATACGTTTTGAAAAAAAAAAAAATTTATGGTTTTTTGCGCATTTCTGTAACATTTTATTTTTGTTCATTGTTTTTTTAATAAATTTCTCGGCGATATCTTCTTTGGTAACCACCATCAATAACCGCATGAAATATAGGGCCGTTTTTGAAATAATTTCTTATCCTATATTCTCATCGCTCAAGCTTCGTGCTACGTTGTTAAGCGTGTACATATAATAAATGCTTCTATTTTTGTTCTACTTTTTAATACAATATTTCTAGTACATTATATCTATGATTAATTTGGATATTTCACATTCTTCAGGCGTCACACGCCGGCTTTCTTTTTTCATTCTCAAGGATCTATTATTTATGTTAATCTTTCAGGTGCGCGCTATTACTTATAGTGTCTCTAGTGGTTTTGTCCACACATTGTTTAAGCTACGTGAATCCTGAAACATTTTGTGAGTATAAGTCTTTTATAAACTTAAATGCCAATGATGTTCTTCAAGTTCAGTTTTTGTTCTATACTTTATAAATTTTAAAGTTTCACCACATTCTCGTCCCAAATACAATGACGATATAGTCTTAGTAGGTAAATAAGATAAAACTAGAGCTGGCCGGGCTCTCAAGTGCAACCACTTTAGCAAGAACTTTATACTTATTCAATTGTACCATTATATACAACCATTGTACGGTTACGTATATTACAGGTCGCCACACTTCTTGTGTGCGTATCAGTACAGTTGAATAAAAATTATATTTATTAAACACTTGAATTTGTAGTCGCGCACAAGCACTCAATTAGGTTGCACAACAACATCATTGTAGCAGATTAAATAAACTAATTGTGACCTAACACGCAAATTTATGCCCACAAATGGGCATCCCAAGAACATTTTTAATAATACCATGACGTTCGCAAATAAGCATGCGGGCCGCCTGATGTAAAGCGGTTACCGCAGCCTATGGACGCTTGTAACATCAGAATGTTACATGCGTGTTGTCGACACTTAAATAACCTATTTATTTTCCCCTTGAAGCACTCCATACTGTAGTCCCCAGGAAAAACTTCAGCAGGAAACTCATTCCACAACCGGATCATTCGTGAAAGGAAACCCCTCTGGAACCGGACCGTCTGAGACTATTTCGGTTCCAATGTGTGGGGATGAATTCCCTGCCAATGAAAGCAGTGTGATGATGAAAAGCAGTTACAGGCATAATGTTAAACAATTCCTCGGAACACAACCCATTATACAAACGGTAGAACACACATAAAGAGGCGACGACTCTCCGTAGACTTAGTGGTTCGATACCGTTTGTGAGCTTGGGATCATCAACAATTCTCATAGCTTGTCTTTGCGCCGAGTCAAATGATCCAAGCTGATATCCAGGTGCTCCCGCCCAGAGATGGCAACAGTACTCCATATGGGATCGAACTCGCGTTTTGTACAACAACAGTCTTTACCCAGGGATGAAGTATCGTTTCGCCTTATTCAGAATACCGAGCTTTTTGGATGCCAGCTTAACCTTGTCTTCCAGGTGACTGCGAAACTGAACGTCACTAGAGATCAAGAATCCCAATACTTTCTGCGATTGTAAGCGGTGTGTCCTGGAATGTTTTTGTTGAATTTAATGTTCATGTAAATTATTCTACGGAATATTCGTCACTATGAGACCTAAGATAATTAAATATTACAGTACTAGCGGGCCCAGAGGACGTTGTCCCACCCTGATAATAATAAAACCACCTACTATCCGACCGCAGGGCAACCTACCAGGTTCAATTATGAATTTAAACCATTGTCGAATCCAATGGAATACACAAAAAGAATCATGAAAATCTGTCCAACCGTCTAGTATGAGTTTAGCCACAAACACACGGACAGAAGAATTATATATATAAAGATGAATGTGCATGAAATGCTTAATGTACTCGTAACTAACGTTTTTTTTTATATCATAGGAGGCAAACGAACACGTGGGTCACCTGATGTTAAGTGATCACCACCATCCATAGACACTTGCGACAGCAGGGGAGTCGCAAGTGCGTTGCCAGCCTGTGTTTGAGGGAGGGGAGAATAGAGAAGGGGATGGGAGTGGGAGGAGGGCGAAGGGAGGTGGGCTTCCGGCGCTCGCACTGACCGAACGAAACGCAAGCACTATTACTTCACGTTTATTTTCCGTTAGAGGATGGTGCTACCCCGGACGAGCCGACCCATTCCTGCTAAAACCAGTAATAGCTTCAGTGTGGCTCTACCACCTGACGAGATTTAAATTGATGATTATTAATCCGTCTAAATTACGTTCGAAGTGTACGTCTCCTATTTTTAGAACACATTATGAGTGTATGGGGGCTATCCCTAAAAGATAGATATATGCCCTCACAAACTTCTTTGTAGATCTGTAAAAAGGGAATATCCCAACATACATTGTTTTGTTTATTTCCAGTGACCCGATTAGCGAAGTCATTCTGTTGGAAACGGAACTTAAACATATTAATGAGTACCGGTAATGGTGATGTAATGGTACTGGACGGTATGAAATTCATCAGTTCAATCTTGGCCATCGCAGGACACACTTTTGCATATGGCCTACCTTATTTATTTAACGTACTCGACTTAGAAGATGTGAGTAAACGTTTTATGTAAACTACTTTATTTTATAGCGATTGTTTCAACTACACAGAATCTTTGATATCATTCATTACGAACAAACGATCGTCAGGTTTATGTTCCTGTGATCGTTGATCCTGACAGAAGACTTAATCTTTATGTTTAGCCATTTATACTTTGTATATTTTGCCGTTTGAACATAAGCTCAACAACAAAACACTAAATCCAAAAGAACTGGCTCTCAACTACAGCTGCCGGGAAAAGTAAAAGTAGTTAAAGGGGTGATATGGGAAGAGTTTCGACATACCGTATAATTGGGATTAGAAAACGTGGAATTCTAATTCATCTTTGAACATTTTTTAAGGATATAGAGAAGAGGTTGTTCAAAACATTACATCTGGATATCGTAGTTGATACGTTTTTAGTGACATCCGGATTCTTATTGGTTCAAACTATCATTAAAACTAAAAAAAGCGGTGTATCGGGCTTGATCAAAATGTTGTGGCTGCGTTATGTAAGGTAAGCGTAAACATTGTATATATAGCATAGATGATCCTGAAATGTGACTCGATGTTAAGATTTCAGTTGGCTTTTAGTGATCGATTAGAATCTCCTCATGTGACTATTTCAACTCTAATATTTGAATCAGAGTCCATTACTTGACTCCCACGGTGAAGGCAAATTCAGTAATCGAAAACAGAAAAACTGAAAGTGTAATTTGTATTTTTTATAGATTTTTTAAAGTGAGGATGTTGCGCCAGATGGTAAGCAGAAAAGTAGCCTTCACTCAGAGATAGCAATCCATTGCCCATCGTCATGTTTCAACGATTTATATGTTTCTCGACTGCTGACACTGAGTTCGAAGTGTATCAAACTAAAAACGTCTTTGTGATAGATTTGTCACCATGTCAATGTTTGATCACGACTTAGCTTATTTCAAATATTTACCATCCCACTCGGTCGATGGCTACATATCAGCTAGTCATTAAACGGGATATGCCTAAGTGTTGTCAGTTAGGTGGTTATCACATCTAATGTACCACACATTGCAATCTATATATAGTCTATTGTTCTATTTTCAGATTAATTGGACCACAGATGCTCGTTGTATTTTATCTTGCTTACGTGTCTTTTCATGTTGGAAGCGGTCCTCTTTGGCCGAGTCTATGTAAACTCGAAGCTGAAGATTGTGCCAAGCACTGATGGCCAAAATTATTGTTAATCGATATTTACTGGGACGTTTTCAATATGGTATAACATCAAATTTCTTAATTAATATTGATCTATTTGAAGTATTTGGTGATGTCTTAGATACAATGACTTAGATACAAACACTTGAGAAAAAGTAATGTAGAGTTCTGAAGAACAACCGTGTGGTTAGCGTTTAGTCCTATAGTGTGCTTGCTAGCTTGCTAGATGAATGAAAATACTTACTACTGTATGATTTATGGATATATATTAGTTGGTACATATAAATACATTTGAATTTCATCAAAGTCGTCTAGCTGTTTACTTCATGACGACAGCCCTGAATAACCTAGCAATACAGTTATTTTTGTAGTCAGTATCAGATAAATCGGGCAAAGATATATCACAATATCCAGTATTGTCAATGAAATTATATTTTTCTTTTCCTCTTTTATTTTTAAGGACTTTTATTTTTGTAGGACAACACACAACATGGTAGTAGCATTGTTCCTGATGGTAAGCACATTTGAGTTTGAGAATAAAATCGACCAATGCATTACCGGTTATTGGCATTATTCCGCCATGTCCGCCAAGTTATCAAGTTCAAAAGTAAACTCCATTGGTAATCTCTATTATATAGCCAACTACCTAATTCTACATTCCGTACGGTCTTCTCCTTTTTCATTTTATCAATGAAAGTTTAGTGGTAAATCTTCCAACAAGAGTGAGCAAGCGTTTTTTGCTTCCATTTACTCTTGTATTTCTTTTCTATATATCTCTGAGATGACATCAAGTTTTGCGAAGGAGAAATCTATACGCCTGGTCCAAAAATTGATTAAGAGGAATATGTTACATTTTAGAACTCTATGGGCAGAAAGAAATTCTTGATTGAGGGTCTTAGTACTTGTCCAGTTACTTCTTATTTTCGAGAATACCATAAGACGTTTCTGCAACAGCAAAGTAAAAACGAAGAAAAATTATACCGCATAATGTAGATGAGATATCAGATAACAGAAGACGGATAGAGATTTAACGCACAAAGATCTTCATAATCGTTTTTTTGAAGGAAATTATCATTGCTAACCATTGCAATTTTGATATAGCTTTATTCTTGCTTACAGTGTCACTCAATCACGTGGTTTAGTTCCTGTGACTACACGCTCGCAGTTTTAGGTACGATTTTCTACTATACATACCAAAAGAGAAGAAGACTCGGATTGATCTGTATGGTGGTGATTTTCCTACTGTCATTACTACTTCCAGCAGTCATTACATACCAAGGCAACCTTTCAGCACTTATATTTACTATTGCCAAGTAAGAATAATATAACCGTTAAAGTCTAACACGTAACTAATAGAGTAACCACTAAAGTCGGTCAAATAAACGGTTATGAATTAGCCCTTTCACCAGTGATATAATAAAATCTGAATTTGCCAGGTTAAAATTAGCTGTACTTGAAAACTACTCAACTGATTTCAATTTATACTTTACTATACATATCTATCTATACAAAACAAATGAATGCCTTTTCCATATACACTAAGAATTTATAATAGAAAGAGCATTTAACGAAATAGAGAGATAGAAATAGTCACCGATAACCAGATCGTCCAAACGTCTTTGTTCTTTCCGGAACCCAATAATTTATATAAAAAAGGGTTTCCGAGTTATGGAAATAAAAGTTTACTTAATGCGAATAGGACAGTTCAAGAGCATTCAAAGGACAATGAATAGGGCTATATTCAGAATTTCCTGCGCGATCGAATCAAATTGAGAAGAACCGCAGAATAACCAAATTTACTAACTTAACTCTCTAATTTGCTAAATTTATTGGGTAAGGATTGGGGCATATTCTTCATAGAACCGATGGCCGTTTGGAATGCAGCGTTTTACCTTAACCTGCTTATATATCAAATTTTTTGATAGAAAAACAAATATCTGGAAAAGAGGAGATCAGGATTTTCTTTATACTTACGGAGCACCACATCATCGTACAAACGCTTTTCTTATCGGCATGGTGCTTGGACACTTCATGTATATTTATAATCCTATGAAGTATAGGAAAATAATTCCTATGGTATGTATTTATTTTTGTCACTATTTGTTCGATGCATTGGAAGTCGATGATGTTTTGTAAATAAGCCTCGAAATGTCTGTAATCCTCGTCCACATAGTATGCTGACTAAATAGGAAAGCCAGCATTAGGGCGTCGTCTTTAAGACCACGTTGGATTTTATTTCCCAAGACTAGGAAATTAATGTCTGTATTATTAGCTGATTGGGATCGCCTTAAGGAATATCAGTTGTAGACTTGTACTCAATTCTTTTTATCACTGCGATTTTTAGGAAGCGTCATGTGGAACGTGTATTTATTTATTCTCTTCTTTTGTTATATGTCATATTTCTTGCACTGCTTTGAATTTATCCTCCAGTCTGATATATTTTTTCTTCTAGAGTCACTTTATAAACATATCTTTGATTTGATGGGATCATAAAAACTTTTGTATTGTTCATAGAAATGGTCTCTTCTCGGTACTTTGACAGCATTGTTTTTGATGGAGAGAGTACTAAACCTCGGTATGGTTTTGATATTCAAAGATTATGATCCGTTAGAGATGGCTACATTTGCCGCTGTCAATAGAGTATTATGGGCATTCGCTATATGTGGCCTTATTGTTTTCTGTGAATACGGTACTGTTTGTAAGTATTATATCTTATATACGTATGATATTTTATAACATTAATAGCTTTTATTTATCAATGAATTGTTTTAACATTTCTCTATTTTCAACTGAGATTATTTTGTCTTCAATTTGTCGTAGATTAATTCTAATGCCTCTAATTTACAGCGATAATAACGGACTGTTTGAAATTGAAATGGATGGTACCAATGAGGCGATTGTCCTACGGTGTTTATGTAATACATATGGCTGTTATATACCGCATGGTGGGATCATTACGTTCACCCTTGAGCTATGACATACTGCAGTTGGTAAGACAAATTTGGAGTAACTTAAAACTTAGACGTAAGCTTAGACAATATTAATACTTTACTGACATCGGAATTAAAATTATCGTCGAACTGAGAACATCTCTCAGTGTTTATAAATGAATGAAAAAAACACGTACGTTAATAATTTTGAAGGTGATCAGACAAACTGCTTGAAATTCACCAATATTTTATAACATTGATGTTATAGACCAAGTGACTAGAACGCTCTTTGTACTTTCGGGGCAATATGAATAGTAGCAAATTCGGTTTGGCAACGTAGCTAAAATGTATTAGTTTACTATGTTTCAGAAAAAAAAATATTTTAAGGTATTGATACTAGAAACGTAAATATGTGTATTATACGCGTAGTTTGCTTATGGCTAAACCTGCGGACAATTAACGACATGGGCCAATTGGACTACATAATGAATATTTATTTAAAATCCATTTGGCATATTTTTTAAAATCCAATTTTGAGGTTACTTCAATTAACAGTATTAACTATGTATATGTATTAACTATGGAATATAAATTTTCTACTGCCCTATAATTACTTATAATTGCTGTTCCAACTAATTTGAAATCGATCGAGCACACAATCAGGGTCACAGACCAATAAGAAGATTTTAAATGTGATAAATAAAGAAGCTTGAATAAGTGTTGATAGACATGTCACTATTCTTGTTATTCTGAACTCGGGGACAGCAGACGTAAGCAGGGCAATCAACTACGCAGATATAAAATATTCTAAAGTATCACGTAAAAAAGTGTGACTTAAAGCCTTCGTAGTGGGATGTACTAGCAGCTATGTGTGTAGGCACCTTTTTGAAGAAAATTGGCTATTAGCCATATGAAAGCGCACGAGTGATGGAGTTGAAAAATTCGCTGTGGAAGGAAATGGCAAGAAACATAATTTCTTATTACCTTAGTATTATAAATATTACAATAATATTTTTTTGGATCATATCTATTTTTATGATTTACATATATTTATTGCAAATGAAATTTAATTGTTTTTATTGTAGATTGTTACACCCATCTGTGTTGCAACAGTATCATTTATAATTAGCTTTTTGACTTGGCATCTAATAGAAGCTCCTCTAGTCAATGTCTCGAACGTGCTGTTGGATACATTGTAAGTTTATTGTTCATTCAATATTATTTCTCTCTTCACCGATGCTAATTTAGTTTAATAGAATCTTAGTATCACAAAAACTATTCCAGCTCGAAATTCGAAAAACATTACAAACATAGCATTTTTTTTATATCACAGGAGGCAAACGAACAGATGGATCACTTGATGTTAAGTGATCCCCACCGTCCATAGACACTAGTAACACCAGAGGAGTCGCAAGTACGTTGCCAGCCTGTGTTTGAGGGGAGGTGGTCTCACTGACCGAACGAAACGCAATAATGCAAGCTCTGTTACTTCACGTCGGTGTTCTGTGAAAGAATGGTGCTACCCCGGGCGAGCCGACACATTCATGCTGAAACAAGTAATTGCTTCAACGAGGCTCTACTACCTGCCACCTACACCTACAAGCATTTGATTTGATTACATTTCCAAAGGAATTATTTGAACATAATCTCATCTGATGTTAAGAGGGAACGTGGTCTATGATGGTAAGCACGCTAAAACTAGAGAGGATTTCATTCTCAAGTCTCAAGTGCAAATGCCGGAACACACCAACAGGTACTACAGATTTCGACTTGATGGTGGTAGCTAGTCAGGCAGACTTAAAAGGAGCTACCTTGAACACATCTTTCCATCACGATATTTTGCTACGCCAATCAGAAGAATTCAAACCTACATCGATCCACGTGGCATCCACACACGCTAACAACTAAGTCACCATCGCTTCCCAAAGTAATGCCTTCATCAATTAAAAATACAAATAGCAGTCAGTAGGTACCGAATATGCATCCTTCGCTACAGGCTTACTTGCAGGAAATGTATTAAGGTATCGCTATCGTTGCTTTAATAAGCCTTGCTTACAATAGTACAGAATGTGAATTCACTGGTGCTGGTACATATGAATACCCTGTCATAAACTGTGAACTCATTTGGCTGTTGTTCTTTGACTGATTTGACGTTACATCATTGATATATATCAATATCAATCAAGAGTGGAATATTCCACTCTTGTTATTCTGGTCTATAAGCTAATTCGTAAGATCGTACTCTTCGAATCGTAATATACAGTCAACCATTAAGTCGAAATACTTCATCGAGAGCATATTTTTTAAGCCTTTAATTTTTTCTCTAGGTTACAAAGGAAAACGACAGAAGAAGGAACGAAGAAGATGGAAAACTACGCACATGAATTTACAAAAATAGAAGCAAACGGAAGAACAAAGAAAACGGAGTAAATTTATAAATGAGGTTTGCAGTAATGATACCTTTTATTATGAAGTCGTACAATTACTCTGTTCTTTTGTTATTTATATATATTATATACTTTAATGTTGTTGGTTGGTTGCTGTTAAAAATTGAATGGTGAAATCGTTTTTTATTTTTATCCGAATGCGCCAAAAAATTGATTCATTCATTCATTCATCTCAGCCTATAGTCGTCCACTGCTAGACAAAGGCCTCACCACACGTTCTATTAATGTGGTGGATTTGCCATACTCGCCACGCTTGGCAAGCGGGTTGACGAGCGCAGTAGGTAGATAAGAGATCGCTGCTGCCCGACTCTCTTACCGGAGAATAGATGGAGTAGTGAATGAGGTAAGGTTATGGTGGTTGTTGAGAGGAATGGTTTGTGGTGGACAGGGATCGTTCAAGGGAGGATACTACTACCTCGGATGGAACTGAAGGAGGCAGTGGTAGCTAGGGAAGCCGGGGACGCGTACCCGTATATCCTGGACTCAGTTTCTGGAGAGGCGACTGAGAAGAATACCCCAGACTGCAAAAAAAAAATATGAGATAATAATTAACTAGATGGATTGAGGTGGTACATGTATTGCAAAAAATAAATCGAACAGAAACAGTGAAAAATTTGGGTTAAAAATCTCCATATAAAGAAGTAAAAGAGTGACCGAGACATAAACAGTAGAAAGATCTTCAAAAATATTGATATAGGTATAGTCTGATCACAACCACTGTACTACGCCTTAGGTATGCGCAGGGAGGTGGGGAGTGGGAAGGAAATACCTTGAACTCACATGAGATTCGTAGTATCAGACAGATCTTACGATATCAAATCACTATTTTTTGAAGCTATATATGGTCGTATAATTAGAAACACTACCAACGTTCCTTGACATTATTGTTTTTATGCCAAATTTTTTTTTTGAGGCAAACGGACAGGTAGGTACTAATGAAATAAATAGTTAATTAACATATTGTAATATGCTAGCAAATCATATAAACAAACTTTGACATCTACCTAAACTAACAACCTCCCAATACTTCACCTGCAAGAAATCACAGTATAAAAAATAATAACAACAGAATATAACCTAACGCCACCTGGTGGCTATTTATAAAGAAATAAGAACAATAATGTCAACTTGTAAGAGTCCCACTGTTGGGACAAAAGCTTCTGTCTTAAAGAAGTTATAAAAATAATCAACATGCAGTCTCACGACGTTTTCAGGACATCAAATTCTGAGAAATCTACAGTTCTATATTGTTCCGGCATACGATGTTAATACAAGTACATTTCTCAGGTTCGGGTTTCCGGGTCCGAGGTTTTTTTTTGTCAACCGAACTTCTAGTAGATTATTAGTATTAAAGAGTAGTATGTTTCTTGTGATAATTTAAATGAACTATCAAGTTGGTGGCCCTCTTCTTAGAACTGTCGAGGGAGTTTTTGTGGCAAATCAGAATCCATGCTCCGTCGTATTATTCCCCATTCACTTCAAGCACAAGCACAAAGCACCGCCAATATTACAAATTTAAAAAGCCAAAAAACATAAAATCATGAATATCCAAAATCCCGCTAAAAACTGCCCTGAAAGAAGTTATAGATATCATAATGCGATCCGATGACGTACTGAGATTTAAATTTCCGAGAAATTCACAGTTTATTATTTTCCTTATATAGTTTTCCTTCAACATCAACCGATAGTGTTACCAATTTCAATTAACAACGAATTTAGATAAAATCGTTGATACACGTCTGGGATTGAGTCTGCTAACATTGAATCGATATTCATCACCATTTCACCACTCAAACTTAGGGGTGTTTTTTCCAAGAGAACACGCGTACTTTTACATTATAAAACGCCGCTGGAAGCTATCTATCCGAAATACATTGAAATGCATTCCTGTATGTACCCATTTTTTTTTTAAACATGACCCGATTTGACGTCATCAGGCAACACCAATTATTATTCCTAATATAATATTTAATATTCAAGTTTTATCAGCGATCATATATTCTATACATATAACAAGAATGTAAATCTAACGTGTCCATATTTTTTAGAATTTCGTGAAAAAAATTGTTGCAGGTCTAGGTGTAATAAAATACATTTCAATCATTTTTGGAAATCTCTGTCTATCTGTCTGTTTGTATGAACACGCATCACTGCTAAAGTATTGGATTTACAATAAAAATTCAAACAAATCATAAAACACATCTTAGATAATGACTTAGTCTTTGTTTCATTAAAATTGGTCCTCTCTATCAAAAGTTATTATAATTTGAATGACGGCTTGAGTTAAGTATGAGAGAAGAGTAGTAATCCATACTAATATTATAAAGTCGGTGTTGTTCATTTTTTCATCTCATAAATGCAGTTCGTTGTCAACTGCCACGTGTTTCTGTGATGTATTTGGTGTATCAATTTATATTATTCGTAAGATTATTGTTTTTTCGACTCTTATTAAATTTATTTGCTATGTTTTTTTTAAAGTTTCAATTTAAAATGTTCACCAAAAATTGTTACAAAAATTGAATGTAATATTTTATCTAATTCCTTTAACTGCACTGTGTGTGGTGCGGTTGAGGATGTACACCACATTTTGATGGAATGTACTCAATACCAAGCTTGTAGGATTTTTTTTTAATGTTACTCGTTCCATGGATGTAGGCATTTGTAATTCGATGCTGTCAGACCCTCTGTCTCAGAGTGCAAAAATGCTATACAGAATCGCAAGTTTAGCTTTTAAGATTTGATTAAATGTGATTATTGTAGAATTTATATTTATATGATGTGCTTACGGGGCGTCATAGTCGATATGCGACAAAGCCCAAATTAAAGAGAAAAATAAAAAAAAAAAAAAAAAACAAAAAAAAAAAACAAAAAAAAAAAAAAAAAAAAAAAAAAAAAAAAAAAAAAAAAAAAAAAAAAAAAAAAAAAAAAAAACAAAAAAACAAAAAAATCTAATTCCTTAGTTTCGTGAAATCATTGTACTGTATTGTATCGTATAAAGACAGTACTAGATTACAGTATTAAGGGCATGTATAATATTAATTTAAAATCATCGTGTACGTGTGTTTGTAATTTCGTCTTTGAATTAGTATACAGCAAGCTTTGTCGGAAAACTAGCGCTACAGCGCTTGAACTTGCAAACCTGCAGCTTATGCTGATACAAAGACCTTTTTTACCCCATGCAAAACTTGTCTCACTTTAATTCTCAAAGAACACCGACGTGAAGTAACAGTGCTTGCATTGTTGTGTTTCGTTCGGTCAGTGAGAGCGCCGGAGGCCCAGCCCCTTTCCCTACCCCTCCCCCAAACACAGGCTGGCAACGCACTTGCGACTCCCCTGGTGTTGCTAGTGTCTATGGACGGTGGTGATCATTTAACATCAGGTGGCACAACTGTTCGTTTACCTGCTTCATTACATAGTATAAAACAAAGTCCCCTACCGCGTCTGTCTGTCTGTCTGTTCGCGATAAACTTAAAAACTACCGAACGGATTTTCATGCGGTTTTCACCGGTGGATAGAGCGATTGATGAGGAACGTTTTAGTATATAGTTTGTCAAGGATTTTTTCATAATCAGGGCGGGACAACGTCCGCCGAGCCCACTAGTCTGTCATAAAAAAATGTAAATACTTGTAAACATGTGGTGTATGTGCTGAATAAATATACCTTTCTTTCTTTCATACTATCAATTCTCAAAAAGTTGACCACAAAGCAAATTAAATAATTTAATGTCATAGAAAAACAAATATATATAGATAAACCCTGTTCACATTTTTTAACAACAATAATTTTAGAAAATTTTGATAGCTTTTATTTCATTTGGTAGATTTCATTTGATAGCTGCTCAACTAACTTTAATCATTATTTATTACATAGTATAAAACAAAGTCTCCTACCGCGTCAGTCTGTCTGTCTGTTCGCGATAAACTCAAAAACTACCGAACGGATTTTCAAGCGGTTTTCACAAGTGGATAAAGTGATTCATGAGGTACATTTTGGTATATAATTTATCAAGTATGTCTTTATAATCAGGGCGGGGCAACGTCTGCCGGGCCAGCGGGCTAACTAGCGAGTTAATATATAATATGAATTTAATATGCAACCTTTGGTAGAATGTTAGCTATATATCAATAGCTTTTGCTCGCGTTAAAACAGATTTACCTTACTCCTGGTGCACAATTCTTTTTTTTATGAATTGGACCCTATCTAGACACGCGGTAATTCAAGATAACAGAATGGCGAGCGCGCGTTACTGTATGTAATATTACACAAACCATTTGGAGCCACTTGTCACCCCCTCATATCTCAAAAACTATTTCACATAAACATGTCAAATTCGGCTCTTGTATTGAGACATGCAAGATATATATGTGCTCCCAATTTTATAAACACACACCAAACAGTTATATAAATATTAACGTTAAAAAATTGTCAGTTTTATCACTGACTGACCTATAGACATAAATTCTAAACCGAGTTCCAGATGACCTACAAAGTTCAAATTTGGCATCCAGATAGGTAGTTCGATGAATACAAAGGGAAAAACTAAGTAACAGAAACTAATAATTTTTTATCATGTTATTATATTTTTTTTAATTAATTGATTCTATTAGGAATACTTACTTATAGCGCCTGTAATGTAAGAATAGCCATCAAAATTGATGACATTTCGTCTTTATGTGTATTTTAGGTCTTCATGTGAATATATAACGAGTGGATTACCTTAATTTTTTTCTAATACAACCATATCAGTTTTGGTACTCATAACTCCTTAAAACGAAGAGTATAGTTCAAGGTAAGAGTACTCTTCAATCTTATATAAATATTACTAGCGGGCCCGGCAGACGTTGTCCCGCCCTGATTATAAAAAAATCCTTGACAAATTATATACCAAAACGTTCCTCATGAATCATTTTATCCACTGGTGAAAACCGCTTGGAAATCCGTTCAGTAGTTTTTGAGTTTATCGCGAACAGACAGTCAGACAGACTCGGTAGGGGACTTTGTTTTATACTATGTAACGATAGGTCGAGTTTCGTATTTATTCCGTTATTAACTTGGATTTAGTATCGGAGATTAACAAAAACCATTTGGTATTAATTTTATAATGAATAAGTAACTACTAATAATTCCTGTACAAGAAATAATGATATCCCATCAAAGACATAAATATGAAATAAAAGCCAAGTGCAATATTATGATATATGCCTTGGTTATTGACTTCAACGACAAAGGAAGTGAGATCTAAATGGGTGCCAAGTTATAGTTAAAGCACAAACAAAGAACGTGCCTCTTCGTTCTCTTTTGCCAAGTTAACGATGGTGATATCTGGAAATGACGCCCCTCTCTGTGCATCCATCAAACACGAATGTAACTCTCTATGTTTGTAAAAATATATATCATGAAAAGATAAACCAGATCGAGTTTGTTACTGGTTCTTCTCGATGACTGGGTTGTTTTCCGAACCGGTGGTGGTTTTGACGTTCATAAATGCCTTCTTAGGGCCTAAAATGAATAAAGAGTATTTTGATTTAGGAAGTTTGTTTAATGACTTTACCTTGGAAAATCGAGTTCTATGAAATATTATTTACTAAAAAATAAATTAATATTGTATGTTCACACGATATGATTTTAAGCACAGGTTAAAGGTACATATGGACAATGAAAATGCTAGTCGGCTAACGTGTATTTAACAACTTTTACATGTTACTCAATTATCATATTCAGTTTCAATATGTTCCTAGCTGATTGTGTTAAAGTAGTTCCGTATAATCGTTGTTAATAAACAAGAGCTAAATTATCTTGTTAACGTTTCATATTATTTTATTATTATTATTATTTATTTATAAGACAACAAGGGTCCACAAAAACAAAAACAAATTATATACTAATACATAAATTGGTAGTAAATTTAAAAATAAAATTAAGTAACCATATTAATATGTTTTATACAAATGAATATGAAATAGGATGAAAAGATGAACATCACACTGAACATCACACACATATTACAACAGATATCCAGTGCTTCATGAAAGGACTGTCGTACATGTCTACCATTGTTCTCATTATATTATTGGGACTATCGCGAAGTCTACCCAGGATGGATGCTATTCTCTTACGGATTAGAGCAAAGAAATCATCAACCCTAGCATTTGCAAACATCCCAGAAGGGCTACAAAATCGTGGTAATCCCAATAACATTCTGAAAATATTATTATATTGGACACGCAATGCGTTCATATTCCTCTTACTGAAGCTGATCCATAGGCTGCTCGTAAAAAAACATTGACAAAATGCTTTGAATAGTTGGATTTTAACTTCATCACTACAGCGAGCAAACCTACGAATCAACATATTCCCTCTAACTGCGAGCGCTCTACGTCCTCTTTCAATATCATTATTGTCTTTCATTTCCGCCGTGATAATGTGGCCCAGATATTTAAATTCATATACTCTATTCAAGGGCATATATTAGCAATAGCAGAGCAGGTATTCGACAAACTCGTAATTCGAGTAACTCATATAGTAGTGCTAGTGAGCGTAAAACTCGAATAGTGAGGTTGGTCGATGCCCTAGTTATAGTGCGTGTGGGCTCACAACGTAGAGGGAGTTGCGGATACCAGCTAATTAAGGTTTAAATAAAACTCTTAATATAGTTATATACATTTATACATCTTTACACTTGACATCATGATTTGCACCGTCGCTAATATGTTGTGTTGTGTTGTAGTCTTTCATGGCTGATGTAGTGGTCCCTTCAATAATATTTCTGTAAAGAGAAAAACATGATTTAATGTGTAATATTCACGCTTCGTCTCCTTGAGTTTGTCTGTCTGGCTTTTCTATATAAAAACTGATTATATAATGCATAATAATTTATCTATACATATAATATGAATGTAAATCTAACGTGACTGTACTTTTTAGATTTTTGTAAAAAAAATGTTGCAGGTGTCATGGAATAAGTAATAAAATACATTTCAATCAATTTTAGAAATGTCTGTTTGCCCGTCTGTTGGCATGAACATGCATCACTGCTAAAACAATGCGTTCATGATAAAACCTTTTGCGTGAAAATCACAAAGCATATCTTCGGGTAACATCGAGTCTTTGTTTCATTAAAATCGGTTCAGTCTATCAACAGTTATGATTGTACTTTTAATGACGACGCGACTTAGATACGAAAGAAAAGTAGATAAGTAATTGGACTTAATACATTCAAATGACTTTATTAATCGTGTATTATTAATGTCGTAATTAAATAAAGTCGTGAGCAGAGCTAATAAGTAACAAAATACACTTCTATAATTTTTAGAAATGTCTATCTGTTTATTTAAACACGCATCACTGCTAAAGTACAAGAAAATCATAAAGCATATCCTCGAGAGTTACTAAGTTTTTGTTTCCTTAAAATCGGTCCACTCTATCAAAAGTTATTGTAATTTGAATGACGGCTCGAGTTAAATACGAGAGAAAAATAGTAAATCTTTACTAATATTGTAAAGCTGGAAGGTATGTTTGGTTGAACGCGCTAGTCTCAAAAACTACAGTTCCGATTTCAAAAATTCAGTGTTGATAGCATTATCCAGATAATTCATTTATCGAGGACGGCTATTAGTCTAGTTAACAAGTTCAAAAACGTGATAAATAGAGATAAAGGTCCTAAAAATATGAGCGACAGCTCATTCGATTCGGAATCACCTCTAGAAAAATGTTTTTGAAGGATTTTGGGGCAGGTAAAAAATTGCAATTGTTATTAACAAAATAAGATGAAAAAAAAATGATATTTAGTTTTTCGTTAATAACTCAAAAATACTTAATATTTTAGCAATTTTGAAAAAAGTTCGTTAAAGAGGAGGAAATTTCCGATAAAAAAGTCTCGACTTTAGAAACTCTATCTCCATTATTTATAATTTTAATTTGACGTTGAAAATAGGGCTCCGCGCTGCTGTTACGGCATGCGCGCGCTGCCGCTAAAGAGAGTTTATCAAAAGAAATCATTTTTTTATAACATAAAATGTCATTTTAAAAATTTGAAAAAATTCTAGTATCTTCTGAACACTTGAATGAATCGAGCCCCGTAGAAAAAAAAGTTTTATCACCATTTTTCAAAAAGTTATTCAATTGTTAATTAACAAATTTTTTCCCAATCTCCGTTGGCATAAATAATGGGATAAAAGGTATAAATAATTGGCCTATAAATTTTAAACTTCGTGGAGCCCTTGCGGTATATATACTTCATAAGATCCTGCGATAAAAGTTCATAAAAATGTATTAATTTGTTAATTATGATTTTTTATAACTATTGCAAAATGAAATATCTAAAAATTGTTGATAAATTTTTTTTTTTCAATTAATATTTAGCTATGCCTGTTTTCACATTAAACAATGGCAGTGATTAACATAGTTGATGATTTTTTACGTAATTTGTTTATAAAATTGTTTTAAACAAATAGAAAAATTCAATATTTTAGAAAAATTTTTTTTGTTATTTTTCAAAATTGCTTAAATGTTAATATTTTTTGAGTTATTAACGAAAAACTAAATATCATTTTTTTTTTCATCTTATTTTGTTAATAACAATTGCAATTTTTTACCTGCCCCAAAATCCTTCAAAAACATTTTTCTAGAGGTGATTCCGAATCGAATGAGCTATCGCTCATATTTTTAGGACCTTTATCTCTATTTATCACGTTTTTGAACTTGTTGACTACACTATATAGGCTGTAAATCATCACGCTGAGACCAATAGGAGTGGAGCACCAAAGAAGAACGTTTCAAAATCGAGGCTTTTTACTCTTTTGAGAGCTTCCGCTGCGTGTTAGCGTTAGCCCAAAGTAACTAATCCAAGCGGACGAAGTGGCGGGCAGAAGCTAGTTCTTTAATAAAATAATCATAAATAACCTGTGCGGTATTGTTTTGGCAGTAGAAGTTTTTACTTCAAAATGTCCATTACGCATGCAGGTGAGGTTAAGATTGTCTGATTGTGCTGTATTGATTGTAAATGCCATACTTACTTTGAACTGAAAAGAAAATGGGCCAGATTACCAGCAGGCACCTCCACAAATATGTACAGATATAGAGAGATTGGTATTATAGTGAATACAATACCAACACCGTTGAATACCTGCAATGACAATATAAACAACAATCAATCAATCCACTCCAAAGTCTCCAACATGCGACTCGAGGTCACTTTAAGCTACTTTTATGTAAGAAAATAAAAATTAGGGTTCCGCGCATTTGTAGTCTATACTTCTATACTAATAGAGTTTGTTCGCTTGAACGCGCTAATCTCAGAAACTAATGGTACGATATGAAAAATTATTTCAATGTTAGATAGCTCATTTATCGAAGAAGGCAATATACGCTAAAACCAATAGGAGCGGAGCACCAGTGAAAAATGTTTCAAAATCGAGGTTCTTTTAGCGTCAGTATTCCACACAGGTGAAGTCGCGGGCAGTAACTAGTCCTTCCAAGTAGCTTACAAGTCCATGAAATGCAGCCTCCAATCCATGACAGCATAATTTAAACATTGTATCGTTGATTTTTTTTCTAAAGCCACATGCAAAGTGCGAAGAAAGATGGCACTTTGACAATTATCTTCTTAACTGAAACGCATTAGTAAAATGAATTAGGTATATTCACAAGTCACTTACCATTTCAGTAAAGTCGTAGGTCACTGGAGATCTCGTTAAATGAGCATGTCTATATATTACAATCACATTGATAAGGTAATGCATATAACACAGCTTACTGAGAACTTCCCATGGCCTCATCTGTAAAATATAACTGACAATTGCTGAAAAAAAAATTACGTATCAACAATAATTGAAAAGATACGTTACGGCGTCTCTTCATTTATTAGTCTACCACTAGTATCTTTACATACTGTAAAACAAAGTCCTCTGCCACGTCTGTTTGTCCGTTCGCGTAAACTCAGAAACTACTAAACTTCATGTGTGGTAGTTTTAGGTGTATAATTTGTCAAGGTTTTTGAAATATTTTTTTTTATATCATAGGAGGCAAACGAACAGGTGGGTCACCTGATGTTAAGTGATCATCACTGTCCATAGACACTTGCAACACCAGAGGAGTCGCAAGTGCGTGGCCAGACTGTGTTTGAGGGAGAAGGTAGGGGAAGGTGGAGAAGGGGAGGGGGAGGGAAGGTGGTCCTCCGGCGCTATCACTGACCGAACGAAACGTAACAATGCAAGCACTGTTACTTCACGTCGGTTTTCTGTGAGAGGGTGGTAGTACCCCGGGCGAGCCGACCCATTTGAGCTCAAACCAGTAATAGCTTCAGCGTGGTTCTACCACCTATAAGTAAAACTTCTTCAGGCGCGACTAGGAGGTAGCTGGACGACAATGCAACGGAAGTCCGTTACGGCAATATGGCGTCATCCGGTTTTTAAATATTATTGATTTTGTCAATAAATCGTTTATAAACAAAAAAATCAAAAATTTTTGCAAAAAAAATGTAATAATTATTAAATTGAATAATAATAAAAATCATACAATAGAATTGATTATGTATATATGGACGCGCGACCGTGCTGCCATCTGGTTTCAATGTAAGTAAGTAACAAATTAAATCAAAGCTTCATTATCCATAGTGCCATAGTTCAATCAACAACAAAATATGGCACGACTATTGATGCAGTTTTCTCAAGAAAATTTTTGTTTCTCACTTCAGTTATCATAAATCAATCATATCATATTTGAAGAATAATAGTAATTAAATTATTTTTTTTAAATGTATAGTCGTCCACGATAATAAGTGTATATATTACTAGTGTTACATCATCGATAAATGCCTTTTTAAATTCTTATATCATGTATTTATTTTTAACTTAATCGTCATCTCTTATAACGCCAAAGAAGTCTTACTTCAATCGCGTGTGACGGTTAACGCACTATTTTTTAACCGACTTCAAAAAAAAAAAAGGAAAAAGGGGAACCGAAATTTCAAATTTGTTCCAGGTAGAAATGCATTACAGAGACGCGAGAGTGGACTTAAATTTTAGTTGTTAATTTTGTGTGGCTTCTTTGTCTTTTGTATCTATGTAGTTAACCTCATAACCTATGTGCATGGAAGAGAAGATGAATAATAAGAAAAAAAAAGAAAACATATGATTTTCGGTTGGCACCGACTTCCAATACATCTCTACGTAGCACACATATTCATATGTTTTATTTAATTTGGTTAATTTGATAAACTATTTATTTTCCGCTTTTTAGTGCCTTATGGGTTTTTGATTGATATTGAAGTCGGTTAATACTTTTTTTTGAAAATTTATCATTTATTATCAGGATGGGATAACATCTCCCGGGCCTGATAGTATTAGACTATAATTAACGTAAACAACTATTCTGTTATACCTATTTATGAATAAATAGAGAGATAAACTATTACCATGAGGTCTGAAGTCTGAAAAAGGGACAATAAATCGAACTTCAAATCTCTAGACTTTCATTAAATCAACCAAATGATTTATCATCTTATACCGAGGAGGCACTTACGTAACTATATATAACAGATTCACAGTATTATTATATTATAGTTTTATAACTAAAAATTATAATTGTATAAATGACGCCCTTTGCTCTTTGTTTACTTGAACAAAAATAAAAAGCGACCAAAAAAGAAACTACACTAAAAAATATACCAAAATGTCCTCGACTATAACCGACCTACCTAGTTTAGATTGAAAATAAACCTAACAATCTATCATTCACTGTACATTTACTATTCAATTGGGATCATTTTTCTGGTATATTTTTGAAAGCTAAGGTCCAATGCTAATTAAAATATAACAAGCGGCATCCAGTAATTACGTTAGGGATTTAGAGGAAGGGGACCAGCCGAATTGCACTACATCTCACATGAGAGAGACAGGGCGTTTCGGCAAATATTACATTATTTTTTTCGATTAAAGAGTTGTTTAAAAATGTGAGAAAATCAGATAAATTTAAAATTTAAAAAAATCTACACTCAAATATTCGGAAACCAAACATAATTCTTCTATCCATGAATAGAAGTAAAATTATTTAATATCGTTATTTCAAAATATAATGTAGTAATAATTCTAAGTAAATGTAATAATAGTAGAAAAGTTTAAGTAAAAATAAAAATAGTAAAGCAAATTGTTTTTCTATACTAACTAGCGGGCCTGGCAGACGTTGTCCCGCCCTGATTATGACAAATTATATACTAAAACGTTCCTCATTAATCACCCTATCCACCGGTGAAAACCGCATGAAAATCCGTTCGGTAGTTTTTGAGTTTATCGCGAACAGACAGACAGACAGACGCGGTAGGGGACTTTGTTTTATACTATGTAATGATATTGTAGGTAAAGAGGTAAAGTTTGTGAGGTTGTAGTCCTCTACACACAGATTACCCTTAATCTCAGGAACCAAAGGTCCAATTTGAAAAATTATTTCAGTGTTAGAGAGCTCATTTATCAAGGAAGGCTGTATGTTATATATCACGCTAAGCGGATCACCTATGAAGGATTTTGCAAAATCGTTTTTTTTCCTTTTGAGAGCTTCCGCTGCGTATTAGTTAGCGTAAGATAACTATTTCACGCAGACGAAGTCGCGGGTAGAAGCTAGTTATCTAATAAATCCAACGCATTTATACTCAAAATAAAAATTTCGAAAGATCCCGCGTGAGATTATGGGAGCGGGTAGAGGGGTCGAAACAAACCCCATGACAATGAGGGGTCATCAAAAAATCTATACATTTATCTTGACCGCAATCGCGGCACCTTAGGAGGGGTCATCACCGGTCGGTGGAGCAGAGATTATGCTGATTAGGCAGTCCCTGCTCCTCTGGTCAAAAGATGTAAGAAGGTACCATGTGGTTTTACTCCGTGTGAATCGGACATAACACATCATCAGCAGCCCGGCAGGATAGATATCCGTTACGGATCTCCTCATTAAAAAATGGGAGGCCCATAAACCATAAACATTAACACCGTCTTAAAGACAACACCTTACTAACAAAAAAAGTTTTTTTCGAAATCACTCCATAAATGACGAAGTTCTGAGAAAACAAACATTAAAAAAATATAACGGAATTTAAAATATTTTCCTTTATAAAATCATTTTATAAACTTGAAGAACAGAGTTTATACTTACGTACGTATCCATACTCGCAGACAACAATCAGAGAAGCAATGGCAATAGACCACCCTATCCTATGGAGGGCAACGTAAGTGATGGCTTCCATTAAATCATATTCCTTGTGGACAAACATTCCACCTTCTCTCATCACTTTGTGCATTATAGTAAAAGCTATAACTGCACCGACAATCGACCATTTCTAATAAAACAAAATATAAGTTTCAAATCTTTCATATCTGTTTGTTAAAAGATTTACAGAAGCTCATTAGGTAAATGGAGCTATGGAAAACGTATAACTAGGAGCAAGTTCATTCTTAGAATTACCTTCGTTACAGTATTCCTATAGTCCTCAGGCTTATAAAACGACATGTGATAACCCATCATCATCCCAAGAAGATACACCAATGCACGACAATACGACTTCATGTATACCTTGAGATACATTTCGTTCCTATTCAAATCTATGAGTTTCCTGAAATGAGATTTTGCCAGTAATAATTGTGGTTATTAAATTAGTTTGAAAACCTGGTGACGTTTGGTCCCTGTTTCCAATAATGAGTCCGAAACATACTACTTACATAAGTCGCTAAATGAAAAATTGTTAAAGAAGACTCGTCATTTGGTTTCAAAAATAATGCGATGACGTCTTAATGATTAGCGTATTTGGGTACTGGGTTGATCTATATAGGATCGAATTATCGTTAATTAGCTGGTGCTTCCAGTGGACAAAAAAAATCGTAATAACATCATAGCAGCTTTTCCTAAAACAGCCTAACTAACACCCTAAAATTTATATTTGTCACCAAAACGCTATAGGTGTGTTGCGGCAGATACATTTAATATCCAGCCTCTCTCTCTATGTTTAGTTCTTTACTAGACCACATCGTCTGTAAACATCACGTAAGGTTGTAATCAAATGCTAAAGCTTTTAAATATAATATATAACATTAATCGGTTGTTGGACAACATTCTTATTATTGTTTACACAAGATCTAATTTGAAATGAACACAAGCTATTACAAGTATTAAAACTGACCTAAAAGACTTTTCTTTATACACAGTTTAGGAGCAAATAATAACAGTATTTAATCTTATAATAGTGTAAAGTGTAGATACCGATGAAGTGACCGTAAGCGCCGCTTCCATATCTGTATTAAAAAAAAAGCTCCCACTACATTGCTTTCGTAGTAACCAAAGACCGGTTATGATCAATATAATTATCGTACTGAGTTGCGACAGACCTAAGCGGGGTAAAATAGCACGTCGTTTTCCTTTCTCCGCTATATCCTCTGCCCACCCATTAATATCTAGAGTACCTCGTCTTCGCCAACGTCTAGCGCCACGTACGACGCACGCACAAACTTGTTGGATTATAGTAAATGTGTTGAAGAATGAAAAATTGATGACTGTGTAAAAAGTTCTTCGCTTCATCAACGACCTACTATTTTATAGAAGTTACTTTACCTGTCTAGTAGTGTGCCGATACGTATATATACGAACACCAACGTTGCATGTCTTAATTTTTATATAGTATTACTTACTGGATATCATGAAATAATGTAACTGGTAGTTCATTCCAATAGGTCACCAAAACAGGTATCAATAAGGTGATTAACATGGTGACCAAAAATAACCACTTCCCAAGTCTAGTGTTCTTCTGATAGATGTAGAAGAGCAAGCTACCGACGATAGCTAATTGGAAGTCGCAAGCAATGTACCACGTGGTGTTGTAACACTGCAAACACGTAACATGGTTTCGTTTATTTCTCTAGAACTCTGGTAAAGACTTTCTCTTTTACAAGAATTAGATTTGGATAGTGTAACATCTTAGATAGATGTTGAAAGTTGTACATAACATGTATTTAAAACAGGATCCAGTTAATTGCATGATCCAGGTTCTTCAATACCACATACATCTTTAAATATAGACTCTTTAAACAACAGAACTCTATATAAGCCCTATGATTTTTTACAAAAAGAAATTCAGATTTCATACTTATTCATATGTGGAGAAATGCAAACGAATATTTTATAGTAAAATTCCGTTACATTGATGAATACTAAGGCTAATTTAAGGACCTCAATATTTGGAAGTCACCGTACTGACATATGTAAAGTATGGATTCTTGAACCAATAGATTCAGGAAGACAAGGTGGGTAGATTATTTGGTCCAATTACATTATATCTAGGAATGAAATGTAGAACATAAAAAAATCTTACCGTATCTCTAGTTTCAACGTAATTGATCATCATGAGAAGGTTCATCCACCACGTTGTTTTGCAGAAATCTTGTTGTTCCCAGCTGAATCTTCGCCAAAGTGGTCCACTGCCAGTATACTTATGCACTGCTATCAAGTAGAATATGATGACTGCTAATGGGAAGGCAGCTCTGAAATTAAAGCACCTTAGTTTAAACCCTAATGTTAAAAAGAAAATTGTGTAGGAGCTTATTGTTATTCCGAAGTCCATACAGTTGAAGTTGACTTTTAAAATTACCATATAGGCACGCATCACTTAAAGGGTAATACAAAATTCGAACTACGCCTTCTTAAAATCTTTAAAAAGAACTTACCTTATATATCGCTTTATCAATCCAATTAAAGGATTTTTCCGCTTTCCAGATATCAGTCCCTTCATCAATAATAATCCAGATACAAATAAGAATGTATCTATTACGATATCTACACGTGTCATTGATATTCCTAACCCGGTCTCCAGATCCTGAAATTGTATTAGAATATTTATGTTGCTGCTGGGATAAATGGAAACAAATACTACGATTTAGAAATATCAATCAGTCCTGACCTTTCTTGTTACATATTCGGGTACCCTAAGGTTGTTCAGAAATATTCTATCTCACCCGCCTTCTCAATGTGGCTTGATTGATAAATAGCATACCTAACAACATATCGACCGCCATAGGTTCAAATCCTTGGAACGCAGTTGGAGTTTTCATTGGAGAAAACCACCGTGATGAAACCTATAACATGGTTGTAGGAATGTTTCTAAGTCCGCCTGGCTGGCTACAACTTTCAAGTAGAAAAACAGTCGCCAAGCACCTTCCGGTGTGTTTCGGCAGCTGCACTTGAAAAACAATCCCCTCTACGCTTGACATGTTTACTATTTTAGACCATACCGTCTTTTAACATCAGGTAGGATTGTGGGCAAACGCTACTAAAAACGATCAATTTGAAATTCTTGGAGATGTCAATCATATCAAATAAAATGATTACCCTATCGATATCCAGTCCGTTGATAGTTCCTGGTTGATTCTTATAGTATAAGTAATGCGCCACGATAGTTGTTCCAGTGCTTAGAAACTTTATACCGTTCAATGTTTTTAGCTCACCTTTTTGGACTTGGACCAACCCTTTCCAATTTTTGTTCAGATCAAAACAACTTAAAAAACGATTTACTGAAAAAAAACGTATGTAACATTATATATAAACATTTCCGTAGAACTTGATTTCCTACATTTTTATTTTGATCAGGATGATTATATAGAAATTGTAAATAAAACGTTGGGTTTGAAGCTTGTCATAGAATCTGATATACAAATTAACAAGAGTCATAAAGTCACATTTCGGTTTATTTAATCGTATGGTTATTAGTCTATTTGTCGTTGCAAGGTTCAATTTATATAGAACAGTGTAACAAAATTTGTTACTCTTTAGCAATACCCAGAGAGCAAGTGCAGGGGAATGAGAGGTACACTTTATGCGGACGCAAAACACATCTTTCATCTTTAAATTTTCATTTACTATATGAAACTCAATTATGTATCGATATGATAAAATAATATGACGGCATTCAAACGCATAAGAATAAGAAAATATACTAAGACTAGCGATCCTGGCGGACGTTGTCCTGCCTTGATAATAAAAAAAAATCCTAAAAGTCAACCGCACCGCCACCTACCGGGTGCAGTTGTGAATCCAAACCATTCTGGGATCCACTGGAACACGCACACAAAATTACATCAAAATTGATCCAGTCGTTTAGGAGGAGTTCAGTGACATGCACACGTACAGAAGACATTTATATATAGTAAAATAAAATCCCCATCTCGTGACTTAATTCAGTGTTGTAAATAAAATAAGCTTCCCAGCATACCAATAACTTAATGGACAACTAATTTGATTACCCCGAAATTGTAGAAAAGAAGAAAGATTTCCCTTATCTACCTACTTTACATAATTAACCAATCTTGTTACCTGTTTTACTAACAGGCGCAAGTTTCAAAACAAAAACTTTCGTAATAAATCAATACTTTTACACAGGTAGTCGATTTCTTGTATATAACAGAGATTCCACCACAATAATAACAATTAAAAATATGAGACCACACGAATCATTAATGACTAAGTGTCAGGAATTCGGTAACTTAACTCTGCCTCCCAATATATTCTTGATAATCTAATGTACAATCGCAAAAATAGTTTAGCTAGATTTAGTAAAAGACTAACATAATTGAAATACTAGATTACATATAATATTAATTTACAGTGGCAAATTAGTCGTTGTATATTTCAGGCTCACTAAGGACCAATAAAAGTTTTTTAGGTAATTATTTTATTAGGTAATTAAGGTGTTTTCAGAAGTGGTCGAGCCACGCTGAAGCTATTATTGGTTTCAGCATGAATGGGTTGGCGCGCCCGGGGTACTACACTACTCGACTCACAGAACACCGACGTGAAGTAACAGTGCTTGCATTGTTGTGTTTCGTTCGGTCAATGAGAACGCCGGATAACCCACCTCCCCTCCCCCACTCTTAAACACAGGGTGGAAACGCACTTGCGACTCTTCTCGTGTTGCTTTGACGTTCATAAGCGCCGTCTCAGAGCCTAAATTGAATAATGTATTTTTGATATTGAACAACGTTACGTACTGGATGAAGATAACGATGTGCATATTTGCGCGACTAAGTAGCAAAACATGGGAATAGCTAATCAAGTTCTGCCAAAAGGAGATGTCGTATTTGACATAAATTTTTCGGTAATTGAATTATACTTTACTAGCGGGCCCGGCAAACCTTGCCCCGCCCTGATTATAAAAAAAATCTTGGACAAATTATATACCAAAACGTTCCTCGTGAATCACTTTATTCATTGGTGAAAACCGCATAAAGATCCGTTCAGTAGTTTTTGAGTTTATCGCGAACAGACAGACAGACAGACGCGGTAGGGGACTTTGTTTTATACGATGTAATGATGTCATATCGGGTTTATTAATTTTTTTGGGGAAATATTATAAAGTGTTAGGAAAATTGTGTTCACCTGATGAATTTTTAGTTTCACTTCCAGAACTAAACGTCGCTAACATTGACGTTATTGTTATAATCACCAATAATAACCTGTAAAGGTAAATACTTTAATTTATTATTATATACAAAGCTTCCTACATATCTGGTAACCTACTAGAATTTCCCTGCATATTCGCAAGTCCATAATCTGATCGGCACTTACGTATTAACACCACCGCAACTGAGATGCGCTCTCTGACTGTTGCCGCGATTGGTTTCCGCTGTCTTTATTTCGCAAGTCCAACCAAGATGGCCGCGACAGCGGTCGGCGGCCGTTTCTCAGTTGCGATTGCGTTAATACGTAAGTACCATCTAATCTAATTTAACAATGATGGTTATCGAAGAGGAATATCTAGAAATCATAACAGAAATTTTAAAATTAGATACGTACAGAAAAGCATAGAATTCATAAGAATACTCGACGCTTTCTCCAGCAAGTTGGCAGGAGTCTACTGTGATATGAGGTTCTGGTGTGTTTGGAGATAAGTGTTGCGTGCGGACCATTACTTGTACTAGCTTGCGTACAGAACGCTGCGAGCACACGCTCGGCAAACACACGCCCCATGTCAGCACGTTTAGATATCGACCATACTTCGAAGTCATCTACGGAAATATTTTTTTAATTCTTATTATTGCATTTCATTGTCTCATATTCACATCATCATTTCATTTATCGTCTTACTATAATCCCAGCTAAGTAGGGTCAGTACATTAGTATCTTCTACTCTCCCCTATCAGTAGTCAACTTAGCATTCACAACTTTCATATATACACTAGTCTACAAACAATTCATCCACACATTCTTCAGTCTTTCTGTGTCTAATATGTTGTAATAATCAAAAAATATATTAGTTATTATGAAAAGATAAACTAGATCGAGTTTCTTGTCGATAACTGGGTTGTTTTCCGCACCGGTGATAGTTTTGACGTTCATAAGTGCCTTCTCATGGCCTAAATTGAATAAAGAGTATTTTGATTTTGATTTTCTTTGCTTATATTCATCCACCCTCATACTTAACACTCTCTTGACTATTAGACTTCCATCCCTCCTCATAATATATCCAAACCATCCTGCCTTTTTATTCCTCAGCTTCTCTGTTACTTGTTTTTATACTTCTTCAGATAAATTAATTCCTAATCTTATCCATTTTAGTTATACCACACGTTCATCGTAACGTTGCAGAAGCGATGATTGCTTAGTTGATAGCGGGTCCGGATACAGCGCCGATGGACGTAGATTCGAATCCTATCAACTAAATCGGAGCATCAGGTGAAGGAAAACATCGCGATGAAGCCAAAGCGCATGTTGGTAGGATTTTTTCTCATTCCACCTAGCTAGCTACTACTCTCAAGTTGAAAGTGCATCGTCAAGCACCTGCTGCTATGTTCCAGCAGCTGCTTTTAAAAGCCAAACCCATCTAGATTTATTGCGTTTACTATCTTAAATCAGGTCGTCACTTAACATCAGATGAGATAATAGTCAGACATTTAAACAACATTTAAACAAAAATACATTCGCACGTCTGCCAACTTTAATCCATTTTCATCGCTGTCTGTATCGTTATCGTTATTCAATAGAAAACTTTTTGTATAAGTCGATTTTTGACGTTCAAATCTCAGTTAATTACTAGTGTCGAGATGCCAACTTTTTGTTAGTCATGCACGTGAACGTCAACAAAAAAAGAAAACGAAAAGGTGACATGACTCATCTGTTTATCACCAAAGGATCGAGACGGTCTTGTTATGATCAGCAGCTGAAGTATCAAACAAGAATAATAATACAACATTCGTGGAAGCTCAGCGGCCAGCTGCAACACAGAGGAGATCACGAGGTACGTGCAATGTATCTTTACTGTTGTTAGCTGGATCTGAACGAAAACATTAAAGGTTCTCGACGACCCTTCGGGGTCCCCCAGAGTAGCAGAAAGCCACCATAAGGCATTTCGGCGGTGCGCATGCTACATTGTCTTTCATAAATAAGCACACAGCTTCATACATGACAGGTCTTATAATATATCAAATAATAAGGAAACTTGAAAATAAGACACAAGTTAACTTACACCGAAGTATAAGTCTGTTGTACTGTAAGGATCTAATGGGCCGGTATACTTCTTTGGTGTCGTGAGGCTTAGATGTACGTCCGCAAGACAGTATTGCGTGCGAAGATGTGAATGAGAATGCAGCCACGGCGATTTCATGCATTGATCAAAATTCCCTAGCTGGTATTGGGAGCCGTAAAAAAAACCTGTAGGCTGCTGCATCGAGTCCCATACTGGAAAGAGATTATGTAGACAAAAGTGAAAAGGTTGCACTAAAAATTGATAAACGTATATTCTTATGAAAGAAGATTATTTACTCCAAGTAGCCCAAAGTGTAGAGTTCTGGACACCGCGTAGCACTGCCAATGTCGCCTCGAGGCATGGCACTTCTTCATCGTCCCATTTTTCAAGCTGCAGGGCTTCTAGCAATGGATCTACGTTTGTTAATCTTCCATCCTTTTTATTTATCTCTATGTCATCTTTCGTAACGACTGTGGCTGCTAAAAATATTTAATCATTTAAAAAAGTTACTCCATCGTATTAAAATGTCATTTCGCCAAACGTAGTACTGTCCGCGAGGTGCAAGCTGAGCTTTGCATTTGTGTGATTGATTACCAAATGTAGAGTCAGAGAAAAAAACTTTTAAATATAATTGTTATTGAAGTAAAACTTCTTTAGGCGCGACTAGAAGGTAACTGGACGACAATGCAACGGAAGTCCTTTACGGCAATATGGCGTCAGGTTTCTGTACCATAAATCATCATTATGCCGTGTGGTGCAGGCAGAGTAGAATAGTACTACCCCATATCTTCCTGTGGGTATCGTAAAAGGCGATTAAGGGAGTGTGAGATAGTACTGATCCCTTGTACTTTCTCACTGTCATACTGTACCATCCGTCTGAGTCCCACTCCGGTCGTAACGGTCCACTGGGTCCACAAGAACAAGGACGAGTATGTGCACCTGTGTCTTGCGCGTACACTTGTGCACCTTAATAATAGGTCTTTACCTATGAAATTGCCGTTCTGCAGTACTGGCCATTTCAAATCAAAATAATTTTTGTTTGGCTAAGAATTCTAATTTCAAATTAATTTTATTTTAAAAACATGGAATTCTTTTTCCGAAAGTAGTCATTTGTTTATTGATTAGTGTTACATTTTCATCGCATTTCAATCTTTTTTGTTATCATGGATACGTTAAAAATTCGAGTAATTATGGAATATGAGTACCGTCGTGGCAGCAACGCGGCACAAGCGGCACGCAACATCAACGACGTTTACGGAGCTAACACTACAAACCAACGCACCACCTGTTATTAGTTTGCTCGCTTCCGTTCTGGGAATTTCGACCTGAAAAATGAACCTCGCGGTCGTCCGAAGACTTTGGTCGACAATGATGAATTAAAGGCGATTGTGGAAGCTGGTGATACACAATCTTCGGCTGAATTAGCAGCTTTCGACGTTAGCGTCAAAACAATATTGATCCATTTGCGTCAAATCGGCAAGGTAAAAAAGCTTGACAAATGGGTGCCCCACGAACTCAATGATCGCCAGCGAGAAGTACGCATCGAGACGTGCCTTGCACTGCTCAACAGACACACAAATGAAAGAATTTTGAACCGCATTGTTACCTGCGATGAAAATGGCTTCTGTTTGATAACCGCAAGCGCTCAGCAAGTTGGTTGGATCCTGGTTCAGCACCTAAACAATGCCCTAAACGAACACTTACACCTAGAAAAGTGATGGTCACTGTTTGGTGGTCTAGCGCCCGTGTCATTCATCACAGCTTCTTACTAAACGGGGTGAGCGTTACTGCAGATGTGTACTGTGAAGAACTGAACACAATGATGGAGAAGCTGGCACATCTCCAACCACCATTGGTCAATCGCTCGTCTCCGCTGCTCCTGCACGACAACGCGCGACCTCATACTGCACAGCAGACGGTCTCCAAGTTGCAAGAACTGGAGTTGGAAGTTCTCCGTCATCCGCCCTACTCACCAGACCTTGCGCCTACAGCCTACTACTTTTTCCAGAATTTGGATAACTCCTTGGCGGAAAAAAAATTCAATACCCGAGAGGCAGTACAAAATGCCTTTGAAGAATTTGTTGCCTCCCGTCCAGCTGATTTCTTTAAGAAGGGTATCAATAAACTGCCACTGCGTTGGCAAAGATGCATTGATTGCATAGGTGATTACTTCGATTAATACAAATAAAAAACACATGAAAAAAATTCGTTTAAATTTTTTCATACAAAACGGCAATTTCATAGGTAAAGACCTAATATATCCTGCGCATATGACCGCTTCTTCTCAATCAATCACATAAATCATTTAAAAAAATTGGAATAACAAAATTAATAAAAATATTTAAATTGAATAATAATAAAAATCATACAACAGAATTAATATATAACATAATTAAGCAAAATTGTAAAAATCAAGGCCAGCTATGATATGTATGACTGATGAGTATGTGTGCATATATAAGTGTTACTGAGAAATCGGAAATCAATAAGTAAAATGTAATAGTGTAGTGACACTCGATATGTCTTCATTGTTCATGTTTTTAAAATAACTATTTAAATTATACAAAATATCTTTTACTTGGCTATTTACAAGTTTTCGTATTGTTCGATTATTTATGTCGGCAGCCATTTCATTAATAATTCAAACATAAAAATAAAATATTAAGAATGAGACACGTGACGCTGCTACCAGTACAAGAGGTGACGTGTGGAAGGCGCGCGGCGGAGTTGCGTCGTGTATCTACGTGCACTCACACAAATGCAAAGCACAGCTTACGCCTCGCGGACTTTAATATATTGTCACTGAACAAACTACAGAATGCAAATTATTGCTGTCATATGGTAAACTTATAGTTCTATATGTGAAGCTAAAAGTACGTACTGAATTTCTTTTTTGGACTTATACACACAAGTAATTCAAACTATGCTTACGGTGACGACGTGAACACAGTGAAAATACTCTAGAATTACTTAAAAAACTAGCTGTCGCTAGATTTTAATTTCGCTCTTAATATATACGACATTTAGATAATATTAGCCTCCGCCAGCGACTTCGTCCGCGTGGAAAAATTACTTTGGGCTAACACTAACACGCAGCGGAAGCTCTCAGAGAAAAAAAAAACCGATTTTAAAACATTGTTAATTGGTGCTCCGCTTCTATTGGTCTTAGCGTAATGATATATAGCTTATAACCTTCCTCGATAAATGAGCTATATAACACTGAAAGAATTTTTCAAATCGAACCAGTAGTTGCTGAGATTACCCCCTACAATATCACAAATTCACAACGTCACAAACTCATAAATTTTACCTCTCTATAATATTAGTATATCTATACTAATGTACTAATAATATACTAATGTATATATATATAAATCTTTATACCAGACAATTTGTATCCACATTTTAGCTACCATGAGCTTTTTTTTAACTCACGAGGCTGTTGAATCACAACCGGATCGACCGATTGACGTCAATTATTTAAATTTCAATACATATAAATCATAAAAAACATTTTGGTTTTTATTTTTAAATTTATTATGTAAAAATAATCTAACGATGTATGAATAGGTGTTATTGAAATATACATTATTCTTTTTAAATAACATTTTATCAATTTATCGTCATTATATTGTATACTAGCTTCTGCCCGCGACTTCGTCCGCGTGGAATAGTTACTTTAGGCTAACGCTAACACGCAGCTGAAGTTCTCAAAAGGAAAAAAGCACCGATTTTAAAACATCCTCCATAGGTGCTCCGCTCCTATTGGTCCTAGCGCGATAATATATAACCTGTAGCCTTTTTTGATAAATGCCAAGTACAATCGGGCCAATAGTCCCTGAGATTAGGGCGTTTAACCCTCTAGCTTTATAATATTGGTATAGATTACTACTCTTCTCTCATACTTAACTCGAGATTCAAATTACAACAACTTCTGATAGAGTGGACCGATTTTAATGTAACAAAGACTAAGTTACTATTATGCTTTACGATTTTCTTGGTGAGGTTATATTGTGAACCCAGTACTTTTAACAGTGATGCTTGTTTATACAAACAGACAGACAGACAGAGAGACATATCTAAAAATGATTGAAAAGTTTTCTATTACTTATTCCTAGATACATTCAACAATTCTTTTCACGAAAATCGAAAAAGTACACGTTAGATTTACATTCTTATTATATGTATAGAAGATAGATGCTGTGAGCTCGAAGAAGACAAGCGAAAGCATGGTGGACAGCTATTGCGGTATAAAGATGTCTTAAAAAGAACATGAAAGCTTGCAAAATAGATCCCTCTGTATGGAAAACAACAGCTGCGAAACGGTTAGAGTGGAGAATTCTTTTACAAAAACAAATTTTCACATTTAAGGGTAGATGAAAAGAGGTGCTTGATATTAAGCATAATGAACTAAAAGCCAGACCAGACCATTATACAATATCATTATAATAACGGTGTATTGACCTATCCCAAGTGTGGGCGTACGTTTACCGCGAAGGTATGATGTGCCAGTCATCTACGTGCACACGAAAGGGTGGAGAAATAGACTGTTAAGATCCTCTTAGCGGTCGCTATAACCGATAACGGTTAGGAGCACATGATGATTGTTTACAGTCTTATCTACAAATATATGGTATTAACTGTGCCCGCGACTTCGTCCGTGTAAAAGCTTATGTAAAAAAAGGCGATTAATAAAATCATCTGAATGTATTAAGTCCATTTACTTATCTACTTTTCTCTCGTACGTAAGTCGCGTCGCCATTAAAAGTACAATAACTGTGATAGACTGAACCGATTTTAATAAAACAACGAAATAATTGTTACTCGGAGATATGCTTTATGATTTCTTGGAGAGGTTTTATCATGGACGCAGTATTTTAGCAGTGATGCGTGTTCATATAAACAGACAGACATACATTTCTAAAATTGATTGTAATGTATTCCATTACTTATTTGTACACACCTGTAACATTTTTTTTACAAAAATCTAGAAAGTACAGACACGTCGGATTTACATTCTTATTAGAGATCATACGAGATTAGCACGCGAATAACATTTTTTTTATTTTTGGCAACCAATATTCTTGTAAATTATTACTGACATTGTCGAATAGATAATGATATTACAAGTCTCTTGCAATCGTTTCAATAAACTAACAAGATGGTGGCCTTCTTGTTAGAACTTTCCAGGGAGTTTTGTGGAACCCATACTCCGTGGTTTTATTTCCCATCCAATTCACTTATGCACAATAAATAACCAAAATATATTACGTAAAACACCACCAATATCACAAAATATAGAGTTAACTAACACAAAATTATGAATAAAATATAAAATACGCTACATGACATTCCAAGATCCTGCCAAAACCTCCCATTTTTAACCGACTTCGAAAAAGGAGGAGGTTACTACGTTCGGTTGTACGTTTTTTTTTTATGTATGTTAATCAATATCTCCGTCAATTATGAACCGATATTAATGATTCTTTTTTTATTTCAATTTGTTATATTCAGAGGTGGTCCCATATAAATTTGAAGAAAATACTCAACCGTACGGGGGTCAAATATTGTTTATTTGATTTTCACCCACTTCGTATCTACGTATTTTCGTGAAATTGGAACCGATTTATTATACCCATTAGAAACCAGATATATTTACGGACACTAAAAATGGAGAAATAATTTTTTTTTTCCAAAAAAAAATAAACCGCCTTCGATGTGAAAGATAAATAAGGCACCAAAAAGCGAAAAATAACTGAATTATTTAATTAACCAAATTAAATAAAAAATATTGATATTCGCGCTACCTAATAATATATTTGAAGTCGATGCCAACCTACAGTTCAAATTTGCTGCAGGTAATAAAATATGTATACTATACAGATATACATCATGGGACGCGAGAGCGAACCCAAACTTTGTATGTAGATGATATGAATTTATGTTGGCATTGACTTCAAATATATTATTAGGTAGCGCGAATATCAATATTTTTTATTTAATTTGGTTAATTTAATAATTCAGTTATTTTTCGCTTTTTGGTGCCTTATTTATTTTTCACATCGAAGGCGGTTTATTTGGGTTATTTTTGTGTTTTTTACACCGAAGAGGTATAACATCTTTCGTGCGTACATAAATACACATATTTTTCATATTACTTCTGTAATAAATAGTATATTTGTAATCCACGATTTCTCCAAAAATAAACATATTAACATACACTGAAATAAATTTAGTAATCACTAGCAGACAACGCATTAAAACGTGATGCCATCTATGAGATATCTATAACAGTCAGTCTTACAATTCTCTGTCAACTAACTAGTTAAAAGCGCCATCTGTTCGCGACTAATGAAAGTTATAATGAATAACATTAATGAACATTGACAGTCATTTAATTTGTAATTAAAAAAATATTGAGGCCAATAATCGAAATGTAAATTATCCTATCCCTCAAGTTGGACCAACTTATACATAAATGAAGATCGCTTGAGTAGGTTCGGAGTTCATCGTGGACAAATATTATGACACTGGACCTTTACATATTCAGACTAGCGGGCCCGGTGGACGTTGCCCCGACCTGATAATAAAATACCTTGACAAATTATATACGCAACCTTGCCCAAGAATCACTCTATGTACTGGTGAAAACCGAATCAAAATCCGTTCAGTAGTTTTTGAGTCTATCGCGAACAGATAGACAGACAGACGTGGCAGAGGAGTTTGTTTTATACTATGTAATGGTAAGATAAGTTAGAAGTTAGCATGTTGTTAGACGCCGTGGCGATTTACGTAACACTTCGGTGGAGAAAAATATCATAATGAGACCACAGCATGGTGATGAGACTTTTGCCCAGAAGAAGTGTATTTTCTGGGGTATACTGGTTTCGAATGATACTCATGGTGAAACATGAATCAGATTCCTCGTGTGTTGGTCTTGGGCACATAAAAATTACGCTGGACCAGAGTCTGATACCCGGATTTGTGATTTTTGTAAATAACTTGTGTTCCTTTCTATGTTATATAAAAGTTTCAAAAGAGTCTCATATAAGTTAAGGTTAATTTTCGATAGTATTTATAGTATTCCATATTTAGGTACCTTCATCATTATTTAGTTTTTAAAAATTTTTCTTACTTATAACTAATCAATATAACCAACAATTGTTACAAAATAAAGTGCAAATATATGGCTGTTAATGATTACTACAATTTTTTTTTATATTTATAACATTTGCGCAAATTATGCGTAAAAAACAAAATGGTATTCCATATTTGGTCACTTTCCTCTATACATTAACAATGTTCATAATAACAGCACAGAATAGTTTTTAAAAGTGCGCGATTGTCACTACGATGTCATAGAAAATAATGTGCTATAGATTACAACGTTTCTCTCTCTCCCTCTCTTTATATTTCGAGGACAGGGAAACTATATGAAAATACATTCTATCTCATTCTCTCACAACCTAAAACCTATATCATTACATAGTATAAAACAAAGTCCCCTAGCGCGTCTGTCTGTCTGTTCGCGATAAACTCAAAAACTACTGAACGGATTTTCATGCGGGTTTTACCAATGGATAGAGGGATTCATGAGGAAGGTTTTGGTATATTATTTGTCAAGGATTATTATAAAGCTGGAGAGTTTGTTTGTTTGTACGCGCTAATTTCAGGAACTATTGGTCCGATTTGAAAAATTCTTTCAGTGTTAGATAGCTCATTTATCGAGGAAGGCTATATGTTTATATCATCACGCTAAAACTAATAGGAGCGGAGCACCAGTGAAAAATGTTTCAAGATTGGGGTTTGTTTCAGCTTAGCCCAAAATAACTATTCCACGCAGACGAAGTCGCTGGCAGAAGCTAGCCATTACATATTTTCGTTTCCTAAAATCCAATTAACACCGTCCCAAAGGAAAATCTATTTAAAAAAGCATCCATGGCTTAACACGGATATGTGAACAAAGACATCGATTTTGAATATGAAATAGGTACCTTTGATAACCTTTTATACATCACTAGCGTGGAATTACTTTGGGCTAATGCTAACACGAAACGCAAGCTCTCAAAAGAGAAAGAAAAAAAAACGATTTAGAAATATCCTTCATTGGTACTCAACTCCTATTGGCCTCCTTATATCATAGGAGGCAAATGAACTGGTGGATCACCTGATGTTAAATGAGCAACACCGTCCATACACGCTAGCAATACCAGGAGAGTCGCAAGTGCGTTGCCAGCCTGTGTTTAGGGGGAGGGGGGAGGAGAGGGAGGAGGATAGGGGAGGTGGGTCTCCGGCGCTCTCACTGACCGAACGAAACGCAGCGATGCAAGCACTGTTACTTCACGTGGGTGTTTCTATGGGTCGGGTGTTAGTACCCCGGGCGAGCCGATATATTCATGCTGAAACCTGTAATAGCTTCAGCGTGGCTCTACCACCTACAAAAACCTCAAACTAATTTGTACTGCGGTTTTTCATGACCCTATACATTTTTAACACACTTGTATTAGCAACACCTGTACCTATCTATGTATGTAACTGAATATATGAACGTGTTTTGATCCACTAAAAAAAATTCTGATTAAATTGAGAGTGTGCTAAACACTTATCAATTACAGGTAATACAATAATTTAATCGGTGTTTCACATTAATTACATTTCATAATTAATTAGAGGCGTGGTGTTAGAAACTTAATTTTAAACCCTTTTGAAGCCATTATATATCTATACTAATATTATAAAGAGTTAAGTTTGTGATATTGTAGGGGGTAATCTCAGGAACTAGTAAACCGAATTTGAAAATTATTTTACCAATAGAAAGCCATGTTATTTGTGAGTGTCATAGGCTATATATTAACACGAAAAATGAAAAGACTTCTTTGCTGTAGTCGGATTTGCGGAGTAAGTCGGAGAAAAAACGGTTGAACGATAATATTTCTTACGGACGCTGCCGTAACGATGTGAGATATATGATTAAGTTGTATAGAAAAGTTATAGAGCTTGATAATGCCTACGAAAAAGTCAACGACATCATATGAATAACTTTTATATTTAAGTCATAAAAAGTAGTTTTTTATAAATGTTTACCGCCCAACGAAGTGGGCACGGGACAGCTAGTTTTTTAATAAAAACGTTTCAATTGCATTTAAGGTCTTTTTTAAGTTTATATATTGGCAGTTACCTCGTCAATATATCAGGTAATAAGATAATTATACAAAACTAGTATTTGTTTGCGACTTCATTCGTGTATATATATCTATTTAAACAACATTTACTAAATCATATTTCTATATTCTTAATTATATTCACCATCTTGTTTTCTTTTCCATACTTTAATTGTAGTTTTTATAAATGAATTCATTTTCACTTTTTCATTTATTCTTATTGGTTTCTTTTTATTTTTCTAGTGTTTCTCTGTATTTACTGTTATATAGTTTTTATATGTGGTAGAGCCACGCTGAAGCTATTAATGGTTTCAGCATGAATGAGTCGCCTCGCCCGGGGTAGTACTACCCTCTCACAGAAAACCGACGTGAAGTAACAGTGCTTGCATTGTTGCGTTTCGTTCGGTCAGTGAGAGTGCTGGATAAACGCACCTCTCCTCCCTCTCCCCCCTTCCCTACTCCCCCAACACAGGGTGGCAACGCACTTGCGACTCTTCTGGTGTTGCAAGTGTCTATGGACGGTGGTGATCACTTAACATCAGGTGACCCACTTGTTTGTTTACCCCCCTTGATATAAAAAAAAGTTTTAATTTTTCAATATTATTAATAGTGTAAATTGTATCGATGTGACAAAGCGTTGTAGGTATTCAGTGTAGTTTACTCCTTTCTATTATTTTTTATTATATAATTCATCAAACTGTTGATTGTTGCTGTATCCACATTTGTAAATAAATATAGAATTAACGTATCGTATTAATAAGGATTACTTACAAATACACAACAAAATACACAAAACACTACTAAAGTCCATGATCTATCGAGAGGAACTAAACGTTATCCAATTATAGATTTAAATTATATACGAAAAACTACATAACATATAATTTAATGTTAATTTCCATAATCTGTATATTTAGTGTTATGTCTCCGATTTTAAATTATGTTGATGATAAATTGAACACAATTAATTATATATTCTCTTTTATAAGAAAAACATACAAGAAACCTGTAACGATAGGCACGCCAATAACAATCGATCACTATGTATTACATCTACGAGTATATATAGAAACTAGAAACGACCATTCAGTTCTTTTTTTATTATTCTCAAAATACAGAAGCGGTTGACAAAGACAAGCAGAGTTTTTTACACTTTTTATTGGTTTTATTAGCGTTTGACCACAATCTCATTTGATAGTTCGAGCAATATACAACACTAGCTTCTGCCCGCGACTTCGTCCGCGTGGAATAGTTACTTTGGACTAACGCTAACACATAGCGAAAGCTTTCAAAAGGAAAAAAAAAACACTTTGAAACATTCTTGATTGGTGCTCCGCTCCTATTGGTCTTAGCGTGATATATGATATATAGCTTTCCTCGATAAATGAGCTATCTAACACTGAAAGAATTTTTCAAATTGGACCAGTAGTTTCTGAGATTAGTGCATTCCAGCAAACAAACTCTTCAGCTTTATAATATTAGTATAGACTAGCAGGCCCGGCAGACGTTGCCCCGCCCTGATTACGAAAAAATCCTTGACAAATTATATACTAAAACGTTCCTCGTCAATTACTCTATCCACCGGTGAAAACCGCATGAAAATCCGTTCGGTAGTTTTTGAGTTTATCGCGAACAGACAGACAGACGCGGTAGGGGACTTTGTTTTATACTATGTAATGAAGTATAGATGGGACCTCGCGAGCCATTCAAGATTAAGTAAGATTCGGTATGTCAACTCTGCCCTCCCAATATATTCTTTTTCAAAAACTTTGAAAATCTGGATTTCGGAAAAGACCGGTATGATATAAATACTAGAAGCTGTGACAAATTGATCGTCAAACGTTTCAGACTCAACAAAACCAGCAACAGTGTTTTAGGTTAGTGTTAAGTTTTGCAACAAAGTCCCAAAGCATATTAGCGACTTGGCGGACCGTAAGTTTAAGCGCCATGTAAAGCGGACTTTGGTGTCAAGAGGACATTATTTAGACAGCGTTCTACTAAGCGCTCACAACGCTCACACGACCGCGAGTTTTCCCACTCCACTTACTTGCGGGCGTTACAATCGTACACCCAAGTGGAACGCATAATTTGGCGTTTTGAGGCGTCCAGGTAAATAATACAAATGGCGATCTAGAAATAATAAAGCAAAAGCTTCAAGACGTTATGTCTTAACAGTAAATTGTAATAATTATTATTTAAATTGATTTAAGTATATTGAAAGATAAATGTATAATTCAATTTTTATATTTAATTTTAGTCCAGTATTCAATTAATGTGCATTCAAACAAAATGAGAATGTCTTTTGAGACAACAGTAGGATATTTGGTGATAATTGTATATATTATTGAACTATGTTTTATAAAAGTGTACAAATTATATATATTTCTCATTTAACTTTATTTATTATAAAATCATAAAATATATTTTTTGGTTTCATAAAAAATATTAAATTATCATTAAGTGATTATAAATTAATTTCCTCTCAGAATTTAACGATTCTAAACATATTTAAATAGAATTTAAAATTATCAAAACCTAATTAACATATTTCATGTAAATATATTAATACATTTAATTAAACCATTAAATACAACATGTTATTTAATATAAATATTCTATAGCATCAAATAATGACATTTTTACGATCGCCATCTTTAATGAAAATCCCGCCAATTTTGTCAACGCTCACATCGACCCATCTCCATGGGACGTCGTGAGCTTCGAGTGAGCGTGTGTTATGACGTCATTAATGACGTTTTCGGCGCGACCGCAACGCTCGCGGTCGTCTAGTGGAACGGCTAAAAGGCTGTTGTGATTGTAGTCCGGTGAAGCTGTTAAGAGCTTGCTTGGTCAATAGCGTAGTCAGTTCGAAAAAAAATTAAAAGGCTTTTGTGAGCGTTGTGAACGTCTTGTGGAACGCGCCCATAGTGGATCAATATGTGAATGACAGTGACGTCTGGGATTGACACCTGTCTCTGTACATCAAATAAAAACGTTTGTAAGTAATGTTTAAATATATGTTCAAAAAATAAATCCGTTCGAGGTTCTTTTTTCACGTCCCACTTCAAGCAGCGGCCATCAACTTCAGGCATAAATGCTAAGTAAGGACCGCCGTAATTATGGATTTCCGCAAAGTAACTCCTTAATCAACGAAATATTTATTTTTATAATAAAAAAACCGTACCAAAAGAGAAAATATAATCGATGCAGTCATAAGGACTGCGAACAAATGTGAAAACTCGATACAATGTAATAACTATTTTCTTCTTTGAATGTTTAAATCAATTATAGTCTGATTTATTTAAATTTCACAATCTGTAAATTGAAATAATAGTATACTTTTGCACTCGAAATTATTAATTAATAAAATATCGTATTTTATTATTCTTTTTATTTCATATATAAATTTCCACAAAGATTTACACACTATCATGTTCTAAGGCAACGCTTGTTAGAGCTGTGCCCGCGGCTTTGCGCGCGTTTATACATAATTACTATGTTGTAGTAAATAGTTACATTCGATTTATAGCAAAATGAATATTAACCAAATTCAAATAACAATTTTCAAAAACAGCGGTCAAGCGATACGCTACGCAAACACTTAAAACCCAGAGGGTCTGAATTTCAAAAGCATCTGCTAGAACAATCATCTTTGATGGTTATTTTTTAGCTTCAGAATAGTGGCTATTTTTTTATATCATAGGAGGCAAACGAACAGTTGGGTCACCTGATGTTAAGTGATCACCACCGTCCATATACACTTGCAACACCAGAAGAATCACAAGTGCGTTACCACCTTGTGTTTGAGGGAGGGGGAGTGGAGAAGGGGCGAGGGAGATGGGAGGTGGGTTATCCGGCGCTCTCACTGACCGAACGAAACGCAACAATGCAAGCACTGTTACTTCACGTCGGTGTTTCTGTGGTTCGGGTGATACTACCCCGTGCGAGCCGACCCATTCATGCTGAAACCTATAGTTTAATAACTTCAGCGTGGTTCTACCACCTCTGTAGCTAGCCAGGAAAACATAATGGCGAAACGTCTAATTTATTACTGAATACAAATACCTTTTTTATTCATTCCTTATTTTATAAGCATTTCACAGTTACAATCCCAACACATGTATTTTAAATACAAAATAATCATTAAAAAACTATTTTTAAATAAAGATATTTAATACACCTTAATAACTAAATAACAATAACTATTTACAACACATACACACATAAAAATAAAAACAACACACAAGAAACTACAACTAGTCAACAATTATCACAATATTTAATACTCGCGATCCTGGATAAAGTCATTCTAATAAAAAAATCAGGATAAAAAAGTCGCTCAGTCATTTATAATTATGTGATAAAATTGTTAATTACTTTGCTTGGATAAACATGTAATAAACATAATAATTCAATAAACACTAAAAATATTATATATTATTATCTGACTTCCTGTTTGCAGACTTCATGATTTTTTTCATTCAATTTATTCATTTAAGCAAATATATTAATTTTGAGTTCACACAAAATTTTTGCAGAACATTATAATGCAATAGTCACTAATTTTGAACGCATTTACACAATGATTTAATCATCAGAGACTATAAAAACCGGTCTGATGTTGATTATTATCAATGCTTGTCAGTTCACAAAACATTGACACTGACAGATACTTCTACCGTATCAGTTACAGAATATAAAACTATTTACTGTTATCTATACACATCAAGAGATGTCGCTTTACACAATAATGACGAACGAAATATTTACATCTGTCGTTAAAAGATGGCGCCGAGCTATTTTGTTTGTACTATTCACCATTTTAATGTTACAAAACAATTCATTTAAATCTTATGTGATCCTTTCTTTGTATGAATTATTGTTTCGTATACGGGTACCTTAAAGGGTACTGGTTTTGGAACAGTCACGATTATATGCTTAACTACCTCAAAAGGTACCTCTTTGATCTTCGGTACATGGACTATTTTCTCAACAGGGTACGGTACTGACTTCTCTACCGGTATTGATACCTCTTTGATTATGGGTATCACGACAGCTTTGGGAACGGGTATTTGTATGGGCACCGAATGTGGAACGGGGATTATGACCGGCTGGTTGATTTTGAACTCTACGTTCTTCGGAACAGGGACTACGATCTCTTTGTAGTGTTTTATTGGTTCGGGGTTCTCTTCCTCGATGTGCTGATGGACTGGGTAGGAGTGAGACTGGAACTCGTGCCCGCCGAAGCCGTGACCCGACTCTTGGCCGCCAAAGTCGCCGCCGTGTCCTCCAAAATCGTTTACAGAGGCGCCGTGCCCTCCTAAGTCATAGCCGTTGGAAAACTCACTCGCTTGTATCTACAGAAAAAAAGAGGTTTAATTGTACAAACGATGGCTTTATATAGTAAATTGTTGATTAAAATAAGAGATTTATTGACAAACGTAACACACATTAAAGAATTATCCAGCTCACGGAGCAACAACAGAATTGAAAATCGGTCGGCAATAATGAAAAGGGACGTCTATAAATTAAGAGTTTTTTTTTTATTTACACTTTTTTTAAATTGCGACGATGGCCTCGAGAGTTGTAAGTTCGAAACCTAGCCACTGAGTCGAAGCATCGTGATGTAACCATAGCATGGTGGTACTAGAAGTGTAGATGGGCCTGCGTGGTGGTTATGCTGATACGCACCTTCAGAAAGAACCCCGCTGTTGGTCACTTACAGGCTGATAATAATTAATTTCAAAAAATTAAATATCAAAACGCACTAAATCAACACTTTACACAAACTGCAATATGATAAGAAAAAAAACGATTAAAGAAATAAAAATCTAAGTCTTAGCACACGCTCTATAAGACAGTGTAATGACAAACGGATGCCAAAGAGTGACCCAGTTCTGAGTAACTGTTACCTTTTTTTTTTCAGTTTACAATACTTTCATGTTTCGAAAGTCATTGAATAACGATTACATAACGGCTATTCAACATCCGGACGTAATAATGAGAATAAAAATGTTTATTACAGGTTGCTAGGTATACCATATTCTACTACCAGTAATAGCGTTAGGCTTTACAACAAAGTCCCAAAGCGTATTACCGATTTTCCGTTCTGTATGTATAAGCGCCATGCCAAATCAAGTATTTTTAATGTCCTCGAAATATATACAAAGAGAGGGAGAAAAAGAGAGAAACGTTGAAATCTATAGCACACTAGCTGTTCCCGTGACTTCATCCGCGTGTAATAGTTACTTCGGGCTAACGCTAACACGCAGCGGAAGCGCTCAAAAGGAAAAAATACCCCGATATTGAAACATTGTTCATAGGTGCTCCGCTCCTACCAGTCTTAGCGTCTCTTGAGAGCTCACTTATCGAGGAAAGCCATGGGCTATATATCATCACGGTAAGACCAATAGGAGCGGAGCACCAACGAAGAATGTTTCGAAATCGGAGTTTTCTTCCTTTTGAGAGCTTCCGCTGCGTGTTAGTTTGTTAAGTGTTGTTTATTGGTCATATTATCAACTAAATTATGAATTCTTATCAGAGCCACAACAACGCGTGGCCGGGTCTGCTAGTATATCTAGAAACTGTATATCTATCTAACTATACCTATACCTAACAAATGTTTTCACGGTTTTATTAAAAAAAGCTACAGCTACTACTAAAAAAACAGCACCATTTGACTGAATCCTTATTGCATTATAATTATTACTTAATTATTTTTCAAAATTCTATCTATCTACTAGCGGACCCGGCGGCCGTTATCCCGGCCTGATAATAAAAAAGAACTTGACAAATTATATTCCCAAACCTTCCTCATGAATCACTCTATGTACTGGTGAAACCTGCATGAAAACCCGTTTAGTAGTTTTTGAGTTCAAGCCGAACAGACAGACAGACGTGGCAGGGGACTTTGTAGTGATAGTGATGATGCTCAAATATTTGGAATTAATTAAAATAATTATTATATGTATATTTTGACTTCGATTAAATTAGTGAAACAGCTATTATACATATAGACTATATCATATTATTATTGTTATATATTTTTTTAGTTTACTTTTTAGACACATAATCCAATATAAAGTCATTAAAGTTTTAAGAAACTACAATTTTTATATGTGCTATAAAAGACTAAAAATATTGTAAGCAAAGTATATTTTGCTTCTGTACACAGAATATATAGTTAAGTTAATAAATAATGCAAAGAAAGTCTCGGTCTTCAGCTAGTCACTAATAACTCAAACCATAGAATTATGAAACCACTTACGCTAACTACTCGCAGCTTCGTTACTCTATGCCTCAAATGCATTAGTTATTACATAACCTAGAAATAAAGGGCATGCCCTTGCTACGCTTTGAAATTGCATGATAAGTTTGAAAGCCTCTAACCTCTAACGTAACCATAGACAAAAAGAATATTCACGTAAATAATAAAATCCATAGATTATATAAAAATTGCAAAACCACAATTGCCTTTAGTTTTATGATTTATTCAAATTAAATTCGCATCCAGATTTTAATACTTAACGTTATATTGTTTTGTAGTGTTGTAAATACAAAACACAAACGTATAGTTATTTTTGTATTAACACTCTTTGGAACATAATCAATTAACTATAATATATAGCATCATGTATTTTCATAATAGACACGTTATACTTTATTTTTATCATACTTTATGAAATCACTAGCGGGCACGGGGGACGTTGTCCCGCCCTGATAATAAAAAAAAACCTTGAACTTAGACATATGCTGTCGCTGACTTTTTTGTAGGCATTATCAAGCTCTATAACTTTTCTCTAGAACTCAATCATATATCTCTCATCGTAAAGGCAGCGTTCTTAAGAAACGTTTTCGTTCGACCGTTTTTTCTCCGACTTACTTTACAAATCCGACTACCACAAAAAAGTCTTTTAATTTTTCGGGTTAATATATAACATATAAGACTCACAAATACCGTGGTTTTCTATTGGTAAAAGATTTATAAAATCGGCTTAGTAGATCCAGATATTACCCCCTACAACGTAACAAACTCACAAACTTTACCTCTTTATAATATTAGTATAGATATGTAAACAAAGAAGGCCAATTTGACGGGAGCATTGACCTTGTCTAAAGTCAAACAAATGACTGTCGACAATATTGCACTTAGATCGATTTTAATTGTTACCTAATTGTAATCGTGGTTTCAAATCCAATATACATTGCATTTATAACTGATAGCGCATTATAACTGAATTTGATTAATCTATAGGTACATAGGTATAATAAGAATGTAAATCTAACGTGTCTGTACTTTTTAGATTTTTTGTAAAAAAAAGTGTTGCAGTTAATAAAATACACTTCAATCATTTTTAGAAATGTCTGTCTGTTTATTAGAACACGCATCACTGCTAAAGTACTGCGTTCGTGACGAAACCTTTTCAAGGAAATCATTAAATATACATTTGAGTAACATTAGTCTTTGCTTTATTAAAATCGGATTTTTTTTCCGAACTGACTACTCTATTGACCTAGCAAGGTCTTTACAGCTTCACCGGACTACAAAGGCGAGCGCTTAAGGCACTCAGTCGATTTAACAGTTTCACCGGACTACTAAGGTGAGCGCTTAACATTAAAATTGATTCCGTCCATCAAAAGTTATTGGAAGTTAAGTACGAGAGAAAAGTAGATAGTAATTAGACTTAATACATTCACTTTATTAGTCAGTGTTTTACATTGTTGTAAATTAGGTTCCACGCAGAAGCGATCACGGGCACAGCTAGTATATAAATTGAATTATGCATTACAATTAAGTGAACAAAAAACACTCACATTTTTTTGTATTTATGATTTTATTTTGAAACAAATTAGAACAATGTTATCGTTAATCTTGTGCGACTTTATTCTTTTTCACGTGATTATAAGGAGTATTAAATCAGTTAACAACAGATCAATGATTTTATATGACACATAAATCGAATAAATATAATGACGGACAAACACACAGAGGGGCGTCATATGAGTAATATTTAGGAGAAACTTTTTAGAACGGTATATATGTATAATTATATGCTACTTACATTCTGATCTTGCTGAGTACTGAACGCTTGTAAATCCATGTTGTACGGGTTCCATTGCATTTGATCAGCTAATACCGTAGCGACCAAACAAGCACTGATAACCTACAAAGAGCAAAAGCACTATAAATAATCATCGTCAATCGAGTTAAAGGGTCATAATTAATTAAAACGTTTAATGATTTGACAAGGCCCCCAAAAATCAATAAAAAATAATTAAAAAATGTAAGAACATAATTGAACTTTCAAAAATAAAAATGGCCGACATATAAAATAATAATTTAATAAGATATACAAGAGCTGAAAATTATATTGCATACAAAAATATATATTATTAGGAAAAGACTTTTTTTTACACTTTTTGCATTTTTAACAATAATTAACAATCAAAAATATAACATTTTTGGCTAAAACAGCAAAATGTTACTGCACAAACAAAGAAAACACGAAATAGTACACATTCAAATTTAATAGATGGCGTTGTTTCTTTTTACAATCTATAGATTTTTATAGCTTATTTTAAATATTTTATTAGTAAAAATTAAAAAATATTGAATATACTAACATATTTATACACTGTGCACATGGTGTTGTTATTTCAATAATTCCGCGGAAGTTTATGTCGAAACAATCGGATCGACTGCCGTTTTATACGAAAGTGACAGGTTCGGAATTCAAACGGTTAGATGACGGTTTAACGCCTTTTAGGGTACCGCAAGCTTTCACTCTAAATCTAATAATTTTGTACGTACATATAAAAGAAATTAGTTAATTTACACGAGTAATTAGAATTTAGGCTTATATTACACTTCGTTAACTATTTAAAATAGGTTACACAAAGGATTGTACAAGAGAATGGAAAAAAATATTACGTGTGTATATAAAACCTATATAGACATTAATAAATTGATGAGAAATTTCAAAGATTTCAATTTGAAACGCCATAGAAAATATTTGATAAAATATAAATTATTTTAAAATATAATTGTAACCTTTTCACACCGTATGTCTTTGACAAATTAACCTACTTTTATACATAACTTTAAAATTATGAATAAGTATTTGTTTGGAGTTTTTGGCGGGATTTTGGTCTGTCATGTAGTGGATTTTATATTTTATTCATAATCTTGGGTTACTTGACTCTATATTGTGTAAAATTGGTGGTGTTTTATGTAATATAGTTTGTTTATTGTGCATAAGTGAAGTGAATGGAAAATAATACCACGGACTATGAATTCTGAGATGCCACAAAAACTCCATGGAAAGTTCTAACAAGATGGCCAGCATCTTGTTAATTCATTGAAATTATATCAGGAAACTTGTAATATCGATACTCACATGACAATGGCAATAATAGTCTACTAGAAGACTGGTTGCCAAAAATGGAATGGAAGAAGAACTTGTAATTAATACTATTAACTACTCGACAATGGCAGTAATAATCTAAAAGGTTGGTTGCCAAAAATAAAGTTAAAAAAAAGTATTTGTTTTAGTATTTATTCTATAAATCGTAATATCCTTGAATTATTATAAAAAAGCTAAATCACCTAATTTACTGAAGCTGGAGCTATCTTTTAGATTACTACATTGTTACTATTATGCTGATGCATTGAATAAAATTCGTACAATAATTTACATTTCTACACATTTATTAAAAGCCATTGATTTATTTCACTAAATTACTCTGAAACTAAACAATATAATTAAGAACGTAATGGTTATTTAAAGTTATCGAACACCTTTCACGGTGTTCCCTTACACGCCTTAGATATCTAGAATTTATTTTCTCACTAATAGCTGTTTACAAAGCGACAGTAATAGCATGAAACTTGAATTTCCTCCTATTGTCCAACACTACTACGGAACTACAGATAATGAGTCCAATCTAAAACGATTACGTGTTAGTTCGTTGTATTATTAACACACTTGACTAAGTCAACTGTTTATATGTAACTAGTTTCTGCTCGCGACTTCGTCCGCTCAGCGCGTTCAACAAACAAATTCTTCAGCTTTGTAATATTATTAATAGTATTTTTGTACGTAATTATATATCAGACAAGCGTTCTATGATTTTCAAGTATAGTTATTTCTAAGCGATTATCGTTCAATCACAAGCGTGACTTAAAGTTTCTTCGGACGATACAACCAGCCAGATTTGGAACCAAAGGATTCAGGGGGAAATTTTAACTCTAATATTTGTCTAAAAGTTACTAATAGTCCTCTAGAAGAATATTCCTCATTATTTAATCCACGTTAGCTTGACGGTCCCACGAGAGCCTCACAATTGATTTGAAGAGATAAGTCAACTTGACGCTTCACGGAACATTTCATGCGGTGTGATAATACGGTGTCGCATATATCTGCTTACCATGGTTGGGATCTAGAGTAATAACATACCTTTGAAACGAATAACCAAAGTATTTAAATATTTCATATAAATTATATTATACGGAACCCAGGTGACGAGAAACGTTCCTGCCGAAATAGTTTTTATTTAGTTTTGCTCTATATAACCATCCAATTTAACATGAACTCCTTTGTATTATAAATTGTTGTATCGTATAGGTCTCTCATTGTTGGAGAGTTATATCACCTTAGTAAAATGAATAAAAAGGAATTAAGGTTGCGTACACACGAAGCCAGTGCTGTAATTTGAAGAATAACCAGATGTACTTTAGATATGTATTAATTACGATTGATGTTAGTTCCTGTTAGTTTATTTTTTTTTATTAGTTTGATAACAATTCGCAGTGCGTGAGAATTATATGAGGATTTTTTTATTATAGTACGACATAGTGACTGACCTATACTTGGTAAGAATAGTGCTATCGAAAAACAACCGCGGTCAGAAGAGATCTAGAATGTAATAACAGTTATCGCCATCCTGCCGTCCTGCAAGGCTCTCGGCAACTGGATACATATTAAACTGTCTGTTACAAGATAGGCTATTCCCGACGCCCTGTAAACAGTTTCCGCGTAATGAAAAAGCGGGAGTAAGGTATTTTTTTAAATAAAAAAACAAATGCCGTACGTCAATGTATGTTAATTTTCGTTAAATCATGCTTTTATGTAAATAGCTTTAAGTATATTATGTCCCCCAAAATGTAAATAATTTCGTAAAACAAATGAATAAAATTTTAAAAATTATAACAAATACACATTAATGAGAGATTTCCATAAAATATGATTTTACCAAAAAAATAACTTAGATCGTAAATGAACTTGGGGCACCTGTTTTTTCTAGACGTGAGAGAACCGGCCGTGGAAGGCGGACAGGTGGAGACCAGTTCCACCACATTATTACAGTAACGAATATGGGGGTATCCGTTGCTATGTAGAGGAGACCTGTGGAGGAGAAGCACGGGATAAGCCGCTACTTATAAAGGAAAGCCTAGAAAGGATATAGTCCTAGATTTCGCGACCCTTGTACACGCAAAGCAGCAGAGGAGTTTTTAGCCGGTAAGAGTCCGGCCTAACCCTGTCACTGCCATTCGATGTAGGATTTTCCACTGTAAGAAAACCTGTTATCCATAACTAGAAAAATGTTTTATCTTCCTTGTGGTTTTTCTTCAAAGAGAAACATTTTTAACGACCAACTTAATATGCACTGATTGATCATAAAACGCAATAACCAAAACCCGTATGCTTGTTGGTTGCGAATTAGCCCGGTAGTTGTTTCTGCTAACCCGTTTGGCTATCGGAAAACTATTGGTCGTTCCCTGACATATGTACTATACAGTGTGTAGTGGTCGTTATTTACGCTGACACAATAATCACATCGTACTTACCCATGTAAGCTTCTTTGACAGAAGAACCAACGTCACACTTTTAAAGACTAAAAAATGAGTTTGGCAACACATATTCCTGACACATTACACACACGTATTGCGATTATTATCGATGGAATACTAGGTCTCGGTACCACTGATCTTGAATTATCATTATAGGAATATCGTATTAGTGTTCAACTGGAATACGTTGTCATATACACACTGATAAACCAAGATATTTCAAGATCAGCGAATGTATATCCAGCTGCCGAAAGGCATGCAGGGCTGCATTACAGCGCTGAATGCCAATAGATGGTAGACAGTGCTATCACTTTGTCATATTGTTCATAAATAAAATGATAAAAAACTGCCGTACACATTTCGAGCAATTCTAGAAATTACACCTTCTTTAGGCTTATTGAGCGGTATTCTTTGGCTGGAGATAAATTTATAATTTCGCATCATGACATGTTAGTAAGCGTGACCAACCGTATTGCGCTTACGCGGCTTGCGTCAAACCATTGACTGTGCAGCTCATCATATGTTTGATAAATTAATAAACTGTATAAAAAGTATATAAGTATTATTCGGAGTGCCAATAGATGTGAAAGAGAGACTAATGATAATAATTACAAATTATGAGATTTAAACAATTCTGACTATAATTAATTTAAAAATTCAAAAGAGAACACAGTTTAAATTTATTGTATTAAGTTTTCACTTCTGTCAGCAGTCCTTATAACTGCTTCAACTTTTTTTTAATTATTACATCTTAAACGCTCAGTTCTTATTTTATAGAAAAATTATCACGACATCTGCACTTAATATGAAGTTATTTAAGTTTTAAAGCACTACGTGTTCCAAGTTGTATATTTTCTTGCCATTGGGAATTGAGACAAGCACTATGACGCACGTACGAAGTTACAGGTATCAATTATTCCTGGCACTGGCGTTTCGAGCCCCATTTCGTGAGGGTAGGGGGTAGGGGAGATTTGTCGCTGCCGATTGTGGTTTCGGCCATGCGGGCGTGCGATGGTTTTCTTCTGCGAGGAGGTCATCTCCTAGAAGGAAGCGGCGGAGAGGGTCCGCGAGGTGGATCCTCTAAGTGACCCTCTCCGCCAACAGAGGACCGGTGCGAGGAGGCGGCGATTTGCTCAACTCTTCCCGCCACCGTAGCCAGACCAAAAGGGATGGGCCGGGGGGCCCATTTCCTCATTGCACAGGTCCAGTGTGTACCTAGTCTGTCTCCCTATTATGTAGGAGCCCGGCGGCCACTTTCCGACGGGCGGACCGTTGGGGCGGCTATCCAAGGTGATTAGCGTAGGACGATCCCTTGCCGCCCGAACAATACGGTCTGTCGGTACATCATGGGGTTTTAGTCCGTGCCAGTCGGACATAACCCACTCTCTCCCCCGGGAGGGTGGCATATCCATAATAGATTTCCCCACATTAATAAAAAAAAAGGTATCAACTATTCCTACTATAAAAAAGTACTTCCATTAATTATAAGCATTTCTCTCAGCCAATATAACATGCTATTTATAACTTAAAAAAATTGAAGGTAATAATTATACAACCATTAATTATTAGCTAACAAGTTGTCCCCGTATGAATCAAACCTTAGTTTAGACCTCAATACTCGTTACAATTTGTATTACAACTAGCGGGCCCGGCAGACGTTGTCCCGCCCTGATTATAAAACAATCCCTGACAAATTATATACGAAAATGTTCCTCATAAATCACTTTATGCACTGGTGAAAACCGCATGAAGATCTGTTCAGTAGTTTTTGAGTTTATCGCGAATAGACAGACAGACAGACGCGGTAGAGGACTTTGTTTTATACTATGTAATGATTATTGATAGCCTCTTTACGATTTATTCGAATCTCCAAAACTAACTTGCACCAATGACTTCGTTTGGGTGAAAAGAGTTATGTTACGTCGTGGGAATTGTGAGCTTTATTGCAACCTCCGCGATGTTTTTATTAGTTTTAAATCACGTCTATTAAGTTTATTAATACGGTGTAACCACTATGGAGAAGCATAATAATATGAAGTGTAGATAACACTGAAAAAGGCTTTTATCTATTCAAAATGGAATCAGCCATTTCGGATAATCAACAGACACTTAATTCTACTGTGGAATCAAAGTCTAATACTCAATTATGCATACTTCAAGTAGGTATTGATTTTATTTTCTCTTATTAACCAGTGCAATATAATAAGAATATTCACATAGTAAATAATTACTGAATTCTAGACATAATTGCTCTATTACGCACTCCTAAAACTTCTATGTAAATAGTTATTAAAGATCATTAAAGGCTTCAGGGTGTGGAGTAAATTTTCATTAATAAATGATGGTCACAGGCTATCACTGATCACATAAATAATATAAATTATATTAATACATTATGAATCTGTGACGCGTAGCTTCTTGTACATTGCAATAGTTCTCACGATGACAGCGCAGGAGTTTTTGGCGCGAACTTATAATATGTGATGTTGTAGTTTTTATTTTTTATATATAAACCTCATTTGAGCCTTCATTGTAAAATATTTATGCACTTATGTGGATTAAAAATGATAACACATCATCTACATTCTGATTTTTCATAACAACTTCTTGTTATGCAGATATTATTGACAAGAAGACCGTTTCTTGGATGTTTGTGGCTGCTAAGAAACACTAAATTTTTTAAAATTTTATTTTTTAATACTACTCTTTGAGATTATTACTATAATTGTTGGGTAACTAATAGTATTGCATGATTCTTATGACAATTTCAATGTTCTAACAAGATGGCGGCTCTCAAGAACTCTCCATGTAGTTTTTGTGGCATCATAGAATTCATGCTCTGTCGTATTATTTCTCATCCACTTCATTTGCGCACAATAACCGAACTATATTACGTAAAATACCACCAATTTTTGTGGCATCTCAGAATTCATGGTCCGTGGCATTATTTTCCATTCACTTCACTTATGCACAATAAACAAACTATATCACATAAAACGCCACCAATTTTACACAATATAGAGTCAAATAACACAAGATTATGAATAAAATATAAAATCCACTACATGACAGACCAAAATCCAGCCAAAAAACTCTGAAGTCATAGACAAGCGAGGCTGTCACAAACTGTCATAATTGTCACTTTTGGGCACAGACGTCACAACTAATCAATCCTGAAAGTTATTGAAGAAGGATGCTATTCAAATCCCCATGGATTTATCTTAACGAGTGCTCATCCAGTGGTCGAACTTAGACCATTGAGAAAAATAAACTCTTTTCAATGATTTTTTATTGATAACACTAAAGCTCGCCAATAATGAAGAGAATCGGCTGAGAAACAAAGGAGGGAGATGTTCTTAACCGTTCCTACTTTGTCTATGTATATACCAGGTGAAAGGTTAAACACTCGCAGCATTCTAGGATATGACACTTCGTGGTCACATTTAACATATAAAATAATAATATCAAAACAAATACTAATAAATAACCAAGAAAACTTAAGTCAAAGTTTGTTCTAAGATTTTTAAAATTATAAACACAATCGTAATAATCTTTACTTACCTAGGCTTATCTCGTACTTACCTCGATTCGTCATTCAAATTACAATAACTTTTGATAGAGTGGACCGATTTTAATTAAACAAACACTAAGTTACTCCCGTGGATATGCTTTACGATATGAGGGTTTATTGTGAACCCAGTACTTTAGCAGTGATGCGTGCTCATACAAATAGACAGACAGACATTTCTAAAATTGATTGAAATTTATTCTGTTACTTATTCCTAGACACTTGCAACAATTTTTTTCTCGAATATCGAAAAAGTACAGACACGTTAAATTTACATTCTTATTATATGTATAGATGTAGAATTGAGGGTAGTGCTCCATTAAATACTATGGTTATGTATAAACAGTATGAGAACAATTGCGACAACATCATACCAAAACCGATTACAGCATACAATGTGTTTTTCCAGACATTAATGAGATCATAATTATTATATCCAATCTGATAGTGATTCGCGGTAGAAATGCATTGTCCACACGACAATCTTACGAACAGTAAGTATTTTTAAATTGTACTATGTTACTGACAATATTTTACGATTCGGTTTATTACAAAAAAGCAATGACATTCTAAGTAAAAACATTTGTGATTTTTTGACAAAACAAATGCCACGATAACGCACACATACGTATAGTGATATTGTAATGCCACACTGTCTTAAATAAAATTCGGAAGTAAGATAGCATATTCCCAATATCGGCGGTGAAAAAGAAATAGTGTTTTATTGCTTAGATACGAGCGGATTGACGGGGCAGACAAATTTTAACAAGGCGCTGTCGAAGCGCTTATAACGTACTCGTATCTACACCTTTTTAATCTTAATAAAATTACAAGAAAGTTAATAAAATCGCCTGTCAAGTTTATCACAATATTTCAAAGAGAAAAGTGATTATTAAAATTGATTACACCCTTGAGGATAACTCACAGTGACCAATCACATCTTTAATAAATTATTAAGGAATAGCAAGTCATTTGCAAAACTGTAATCACCAATGTACTAATAATTCATAACTAATTGAACATGTTAACTACATTACACATTTAATATAGATCAAAATTAGGCTATACAGCTTCTCATTTCCATGATTTTTTTTCGAGCTGACTACGCTATTGGTCTAGCAAGGCCTTAACAGCTTCACCGGACTACTAAGGCGAGAGCTTAAGGCACTCAGCCGATTTTATTTTAACAACTAGCTCAAGGGTGCACGGCACACCTCGGCTTGAGCTGTTGTCTATTTAATGCAATTCGCGACCTTATTGAGTTAACCTAAGCTTAGCTATATTTATACGTATATAAGTTAGTGAGATATATATATGTACCAATCATATATGTATATATCAATACTCTTATGTGTGTTGTTTCAATAAATAACTATAAACCAAAAGTGACTACAACATAATATCTTCCGGTAGAAGGTGCACAGGCTGCTATTAGAGTAAGTTTACGTAACACGTAACGTTATGTAAACTCAATCAGTGCTGAGTCTATGGTTTATTTTTTTTAAGTTACGTAGACATAGTCATCACTGTTCTGATTTAATGTATACTATTTTTTTTTATATTCAACACAAATTCTTACTCACGATTCCGTCCGAAATTTAGTAAACATATTTTGTTTAGTGAGAAAACTTGTGCGTGATACTGGACACTGTTTTTTAGATTGTTATATGTGCGCGGATATTTTTAACATAAAAGTAAACTAAGTTTCTTTTTAGCTACCTGCCAGTGAAAGTCTCGTTAAAATTGATTTAACCATTTATCGAAGATTACCCGGTGCACACAAATAAAAACTTTAAAATATGTTTCTTTATATACTTTCATAAACATATATCTTCTATACATATAATAAGAATGTAAATGTAACGTGTCTGTACTTTTTCGACTTTCAATTTTTCAATCACTTCAAAATGACTGTCTGTTTGTATGAACACTAATCACTCCTAAAGTATTGGGTTGACGATAAAACGTCACAAAGAAAATCATAAAGCATATCCTCGAGAATAAATTAGTCTTTGTTTCATTAAAATCGGTCCATTCTATCAAAAGTTATTGTAATTTTAATGACGACGTGGCTTAAGTACGAGAGAAAAGTAAAGTAAGTAATGGGCATTAGTAAGTTAATGGACTTGATACATTCAGACCATTTTATTAGTCACTGTTTTTTTACATTAGGTTCCACGCGGACCGAGTCGCGGGCACAGTTAATCTATATATAATATATAAGAGATTCCCACCTATATATTGACTCATCACGATATCTCTGGAACCATAAGGCGTAGCGACTTGAAATATGGTAGGAATATTCCTTTCGCCAAGTAGAGGTCAGCTAAGAACGGATTTTACGAAATTCCACCCACAAGGGGGGTTTGCGGGGGGGTAATCAGGGCGAGACAACGTCAGCCGGGCCCGCTAGTTTAGTATAAAGCTGTTATTTTGGCATTAACAATGACGCTTCATCTATTCGCGTCTATTTATTTGTATTGTATACAAGCTGCGCCCGCGACTTCGTCCGCGTGGAACGTGATCCACAAAACAGTTATCTGAATGTATAACATCTAATTATTATCTACTTTTCTCTCGTACTTAAGTCGCGTCGTCATTAAAATTACAATAACTTTTTATGTAGTGTACCGATTTTATTTATTTATTTACACATTATGCGTTAAATACGCAATGGCGGACTTAATGCCGAAGGCATTCTCTGCCAGTCAACCATTAGGTGAATTTAATGAATCAAAGACTAAATGTTACTCAAAAATATGCTTTATGGTTTTCATTTTAAGATTTGCATTTTAACATGGACGTAATGTTTTAGCAGTGATACGTGTTCAAACAAACAGACAGATAGACAGACAGGCATTTCTAAAAATGTTTGGAATGTATTTTATTACTTATTCCTAGAGACCTGTAACATTTTTTTTTAATCTAAAAAGTACAGAGTCGTTAGATTTACAACCTTATCTTTATATATAAATTTCTTCTGTACCTGTGTATGTCACTGAACTCCTCCTAAACGGCTGGATCGATTTTGATGAAATTTTGTGTGCGTGTTCGAGTGGATCCGAGAATGGTATAGATTCACAATTAGACCCGGTAGGTGGTGCTGCTGTTGAATTTTGGATTTTTTTTTATTATCAAGGCAGGACAACGTCCGCCCGGCCCGCTAGTTATATGTATTAGGCTGGTCGTTAAAAATTAATTATTTTGCGACGCCCCCTGAAAAGCTTCCTTTTGATGAAAAAACACTGGGAATTTTTTTTTTTTTTTTTAATTCAAAAGAACACTTGCCTCTAGACGATCTAAGTTAATTTTTGGGTATAATCATTTTTTCTCTGAAAGTATCTTATTATCTTATCTTATTATTTATTATCTTAGTAACTGGTTAGAAGACTCTAATTATCAAGATTGTTTGGCTGCTGTTGAAAACTTGTCAGTAGTGAACGATGTTGCAGAGCGAGGCGTTAAACTAATGCAAGAGTACAACGATTTGTTTACAAAAGATGAAGAACAGAAACAATTCCTTATTCAAATTTTAGATGATTATAGAAGAAAAGGCATTAAAAATACGAAAGAAAGCATACTTGAGGCTTGGAGTGAAGAGATATAAATATTAAAATAACGTTTGTATTAATGTAATATTAAAATAAAAATATCAATTTGAATATCTTTTATTTTTTTATTTAATATACCAAACAACTGGGAAAATTTTTGAATTTAGATTTTTGTTTATTGTTAATTTGATCAAATATTGTTATTTTTATTGATTTGAGTTCTATAATTTTTTATATTTCGAATAAAATTGTATTTTTCCTGAAAAATTCCCAAAAAAGAATGATTTTACCCAAAAATTAACTTAGATCGTCTAGAGGCACGTGTTCTTTTGAATTAAAAAAAAAAAAAAAATTTCCCAGTGTTTTTTCATCAAAAGGAAGCTTTTCAGGGGGCGTCGCAAAAAATTTAATTTTTAACGACCAGCCTAATATGTATAGATATATTAATTATGACAGTATTAAAACAATAAACGGAAAAATGAAAAGAAATTCGTTTTATTATACCTAATCGAAGAAACTGAGACATTCTAATACCTAATTGAAGTTTGACTGGTCAAACCGCAATTTCATGAAATTAGTTGTCGACGTTTGCCTGACCAAAGTAGTATCTCTTAGGTTTGATGAAAATTCTTTAGTCAAAGGACGAAAAACGTGATTTATTTGGGCATCGACCAAGGCTTTAAGTCAGAACTGAGGATTGCGTAGTCAAATATAGGAGCGCTGGAGCTTCGAGGGTTGAGGGTCGAGGGCTGTAACTAGAGTCGAATTTGAGGTAGGGCAGCATTGGCTACAGTTAGGGTACGAATGTCACAAACTGTGGTATGTTCGAAATAGTTTAGATACCTATCGCTACAATTATTTTTATCTCAAACAATGAACAAACAATTTAATTATAATAATTCATCTTAGTTTTTGGTATTTTTAAGGTAGGGCATAGCCCGAAAATGACGACCCCCACCCCAGCTACGGCCGTGGCTAGGACGCGCAGCTTCGGTCGTATCCAGCGGTGATAATTCATTGTTAGTATAAACAGATACTTCGCCAGTCGCTATAAGTCACATAAGACACGTTCCCTGTTGAGGTGACCTATACGATCTATTTCATTCAAATCAGCTCATAGAAAGAAAACAATTACTTTAAAGTTTTAGTTAGCGTTCATTGTAGTAAAAACATTCTTAGGTGCGTTGAGCGGTTTTGTTGGCGGGAGATAAAGTTATGATTTCGCGTCATTACATGCTAGTAAGCGTAACCTGTGTACGTCTAATATTAATGCTTTGTATTAAGACTGTACAGCCCATTATATATTTGATTAATTAATAAACGGTGTAAAAAATAACACATCCATATATGTAATTATTTCTCCGAGTGCCAATAGATTTGACAACCAGGCTAATGTTAATAACTTTAATATACAAATTATGAAATTTAACTAATCTATACTATATATAAATTATTGCAAAAATTCAAAAGAACACAGTTATTTCATTGTTTTGTTTTTTCACTTCTGTCGACAGTCCTTATGGCTGCGTCGACTATTTTTTGATTATATTTTTGCCAAGCTTCTTGTAGATTATTACTGTCATTGACGAGTAGGTATATTACAATTTTCTAGCGATCATTTCAATGAACAACAAGATGGTGGCCGTCTCGTTAGAACTTTCCAGGGAGTTTTTGAGGCAAGTTAGAATGCATGTCCCGTGGTATTATTTCCCACCCACTTGTGCACAATAACCAAACTACGCTAAATTAAAGAACACAAGATTATGAATAAAATATAAAAATAAACTATATGACAGTTCAAAATCCATTCCAACCAAACTCTAACACTTAGCGTTAGACGTCGCTTCAGCTTAATGCAGTTTGTGGAATAGTCAAAAGATGGCGCTTTATTAATTTATATCCCAAAAGAATACTAAAGTATTAAAAGTAAATACTATTTATGAGTTCACAAATATCTTGAAAGTTTAAAAGACAGACAGATTTGATAATCCAGCCATATTAGACACTTAAAAATGCTACTGAGTGAAGATTTTTTTTAGTTACATGTTAAGAAAGAAACACTAAGATGATCTGCTGTTATTATTAACAGAGTTTTATTATGTACAATGTATAAAAACATACAAGCAGTAACCCACGATTTCATCTGTATATTTGTCTTTATAAATGACGAAACCTTATACTTCTAGCGGTTTATTCAACGTACGCTCATAAAGCTCAGTAATTAAAAGATTTTTTTCAACTTACTTGACATTTATCGCTATATTTTGCCAATTTCAATTATATAATTATAATTAACAGCCTATACATTTATATAATGTATAAACTACTAGCCTCTGCCCACGACTTCGTCCGCGTGGAATAGTTACTTTGGGCTAACGCTAAAACGCAGTGGAAGCTCTCAAGAGGAAAAAAAAAAACGATTTTGAAACATTTTTCATTGGTGCTCCGCTCCTATTGGTCTTAGCGTGATGATATAGCCTATAGTCTTCCTCGATAATTGAGCTATATAACACGGAAAGAATTTTTCAGATCGGACCAGTAGTTCATGAAAGTATCCCCTACAACCTCACGAACTCACAAACTTTACCTCTCTATAATATTAGTACAGACAGTATTGTAATGTTCCTATAAGCCCCTTTAAATGGTTTTTGCGTGAAAAAGTTACAAATATTCATTCATCTTCTATTCGTAATATAATATAATATAATGAAATATTTGTAATACTGATACAGTATTTATATCGTTTTGAGAATTTATTATCGAAGACTTATGTGAATAATACATGTATAATCATGTTTATAAACAGTAGGGAAAACAAATCCACTGTAATGAAATCATAAATGATATTTTTCAGGCGCTATGGGTGCAAAGAAAACGCATGTCACCAAAAGATGGCGCCACAGAACTATTGAATCGCGTCAACGATACAGTGACTTCAAAATTAAAACGTCTGCTGTACTGAAAAACTTGAATGTATTTCCAGATTGTCAATCTTAAATTAATAATACCAATCGTAAATTCAATCGTCAATCGTCAATCGTCAATGTCAATTCGGCCATCTATCAAAATAAAACCTTATGGCCAGAACACTGCTTGGATTCCAGGCCATTGTGGAATCTCTGGGAACGAATCGGTGGATTCTTGCGCAAATAATGCTGTCCAATCTGGTTCCTTGAACTATTATAGACTATATATAGAAGATCGACGTTCTCTAGCTAAGACTATATTATTAGAAGCATGGCAAAAGGATTGGAATTTTTCCAGAAAATATAAGGACAAATCTTACATTTCTTTCCAAAATGAAGTTCCCCCAAAACCATGGTTTTTTAAATTCCTTATCTAAGTAAGACCGTTACTTTCATTATATATCGTCTTCGTCTAGGTCATACTTGTATACCAGTACATTTGTCTAAATTAAGGATTAGGTATCATTCTCTCTGCGAATGCGGCTTAGACGACGGTTCTCCATATCATATATTCTTTAATTGTTCGAGAAACAGATTTTCCCTTTTTGATGTCCTCCCTCCTTATATTCCCCGTCCTACTAACCTTACGTGTGTAAGCTTACCTTTAGCTTTAGTTTAGTGAATAATAACCCTTTCATTTTACATGTCTTGTTATTATTTATAAAAAATTACAAAATCAAACTTTAATCAAGTTATCTATTTCTTAATGCACATGTATCTAAGTATCTAAACATACAATAACTTGGTCTGAACACAAATTAATTATCTTCGTTTTCGAATTTCATTTTTTAATCGGTCTCTTTTGCTTATAACAATATCTGCCACAGACAGGACATACCTTGTATCTACATGACATGGGTGGAATTGTGTATTGCTTTCACACGGCGCCATAAATTAAAGAAGAAGAAGTAAAGTGAAATCTAGAAAGTAAACATTACCTAGATATAATTCCATTTACATTTCACAGAGTTGCTGTTTATAAAAATGATATTCGAATTTCCCGGTACTGCGCTGTGCGCCAACTCATTTTGAAGGAGTGAGTTAACACATCCAGCGCAGTGAACTGAGTTGGCGCAATTGCGCGGCGCAGCGCAGTGTTACACATCTCTACCAATGATGTATTTTTGGAGGGAAGTTTGCTAGCGTGGCAATTGTTACGTTAGATGGGACTTCTTATACAATCGATATTTTCGGTAGCCAATAAAACTGTCTATTTTTTAAATGTGTTTATTGTTATTGGAAATACAATACAAGAAAAAAATTAACATTCACAGTATATTTGGGCACACTCTGTAAAAAGATTAACTTTGTCAGATGTTTTCCCTTTTGCCTGTTCCATTGCTGGTACAGGAGTTGGCCAGCTTTAGAAAAAAAGCCCTTCTGAAGCTATCCCTTTCCCTTCTTCCCTTAGGAAATGCAAGGAAATGACTAATCGTACGAAAAACTTCTTTAGCTCCATCTGTATGTATGTATATTTATGATTTTAATCACTTTAGACGTAGAATATTTAATGTATTGAACAAATATTAATTTATAAAATTGTCCAAGAACGAAATGAAATTACGAAATAATAAAAATATCAACGTTCGCGTAACGCTAGCAAACTCGCAAACGAACTACTGACTGAGATCTCTGACTTCTCCCATCACCGACTCTCTTGTGATCCTACGGTGTGATACAGACAATAGGCCTGCGCTATGTTTTATATATACAAAAAGTAACTATGTGTGAGAAAGAGAAAGATAATGTGTGCTTGCACCTCTCTCTCTCTTACCCCTACAGTAATATACGAAACGTAACTGTCTCTCTTTCTATCTTCACTAACTTATATCTCCCTCTCAACTTCCGTTCGCCTCACCCGATGACACTTTTCGTAACGCTCCCGTAACGCATTCACCAGCTTACTTCCCAAGCCAAGCGTGCGTAAACACTGTAGGTGGTAAAGCCACGTTACTCAACTATTACTGGTTTCAGCATGAATGAGTCGGCTCGCCCGCGGTACTACCACCCGACACGCAGAAAACCGACGTGAAGTAACAGTGCTTGCATTGTTGCGTTTCGTTCGGTCAGTGAGAGCGCCGGAGGAACAACTCCCCTCCCTTTCCCCTCTCCTCTCCCATTCCTCCAATTCTCACCAAAAATAAAGATGGCAATGCACTTGCGACTCCACTGGTGTTGCAAGTGTCTATCGACGGTGGTGATCACTTAACATCAGGTGACCCACCTGTTCGTTTGCCTCCAATGATATAAAAAATAAAAAAAATTATACTTCAAAATCATGTGTCTTGTTTACACGCAGTATAAGTGAAGCCTTAAAAGAATGAGAAGAGCATATGTCTCCAACACCCCAGCGCAAGCGAGACTCTACTCACTCTACCCGACACAGTGTTTATCCATACCACTTTTTGTCACACATAAAAGAAGTTTTACTTCAAACAAGTTTAAATAGGGAAAAGACAAAATAAAAACGATGAACATTATAATATTATGACATCATTTTTATTTGCCTCTGTTATAGGATATTGAATATCACCTTCTACAATACTATTTTATATTTGCACATCTATTATATTATATATTAAAAATGTTGATTTTCTTATTAAATAAGGTACTTCGTTCCAAAAAATATATATTTGGAAACGTAAAGTAGAAACCCAGAACAAATTAAAAAATTCTTTGTAGCGTTTCTGGACGAACGACATTTTTGTACGCTCGCAGCCCTAACAAAAGGGACGCCACCTATAACAATAACGGAGTTTTTGGCGGGATTTTGGTCTGTCATGTAGTGTATTTTATTTTTTATTCATAATCTTGTGTTACTTGACTCTATATTGTGTAAAATTGGTGGCGTTTTATGTGATATAGTTTGTTTATTGTGCATAAGTGAAGTGAATGGAAATTAATGCCACGGACCATGAATTCTGAGATGCCACAAAAATTCCATGTATGATGGCCACCATCTTGTTAGTTCATTGAAATTATATCAAGAAACTTGTAATATTTATACTCACTTGACAATGGCAGTAATACTCTACTAGAAGACTGGTTGCCAAAATGGAATAGAAGAAGAACTTGAAATACTATTAACTACTCGCCAATGGCATTAATTGAAATTATATCAAGAAACTTGTAATATCGATACTCACTTGACAATGGCAGTAATGGTCTACTAGAAGACTGGTTGCCGAAAATGGAATAGAAGAACTTGTAATAGTATTAACTACTCGAGAATGGCAGTAATAATCTAAAAGATTGGTAGCCAAAAATAAAGTTAAAAAAAATACAGGGAAAGCGTCGTTTGGGTTCAGCATTACTAAGTGCGTTATATATTATAAGGAATTCGACTTCTACCATATTATTATAGTGTATGTACAAAATGTGTAAAAAACTAAATATTGAGTCTGTGAATTAAATTATATTCTGTGTGTTCATCTGGTGTTTCAATCGAAACCCCAAATCTGTAAATGTACATTTAAAATTGTAGTATTAGCTATCGTGCAGCAAATAAGGCTTTTATTTGTTAAGGATAAATGGAGGGAATCGAGGTCATACAGCCATCCATAGTATTTTTATGTATTATATTTTAAATCGTCCCATGTTCGAATACGTTGAAGTAATTATAAATTATTTCAAGGTTTTATTTTTATCTAAATAGAAAATTCGGATCATAATTCTATAGTGTTGCCGAGCGATCCACTTAATCGATTCCTTATTTAATGTCAAATAAAATAATCTATATTTGTATATCTAAAAATCAATTATTCAATTAATCGATCTCACATCCACATCACTACTTTGAAATGATTTAATACATATATGTACATTGGGTTTTACGTATCTATATACGTTGTAACTGCGGCACTTCTGCCACCTAACGTTTTAAACTAGTACTACATTGGGTTCTACTGTCACATACACGTTGTAAGTGTTATAATGTTGAGCTAGATGCTGCTAACCAGTATTTTATGATATCTGTTCAATTTATGTAGTGTCTTCCATTTTATTTTTAAATAATACATAATAGAACGAAATAAACACCTACAAAGTTACTTACAATGAGAATCCATTAAAAACTGTCTTATATATTTTCCTTTCAGGAAATATTTTATGTACTTTACTTTACTTCGAATTGTCTAACGCTTTTGATGGGAAGTTCTTATCATATTATAAACAGTGTATTGTTTTATTTAGACCTAAATGATACCCGCTACCTTAACTACGTTGTATATTATGTCAACAATATTTTTTTACTAACAAAAACAATTGAAATCGAACATAAAGCGTACAAAATGTCACCAAAAATGGTGCTTACGAAAATTGTAGCCCCTTAAAATTATTAATTACTTGATATTAAATAATGATGTGATTACTTTTACATTACAAATTTATATAAGAAGAAGAATTTTAGACAAGAACCGAGTGACAAAATGAGAAAAATTAAAAAATTGATCGAGACTTATCATTATCATCGGGAGACCTGTATCATTTATATGTATAGATTTAAACATAGTAATGAGTTTTAAGACTCATGCTACAGGCCTATATAGCTTTATTTAAATCTAATAACCTTAAAAGACTAACAAAAAGGATACCTTATTCGGCTTATTAATAGTAAAACTTTCAGCAGTAATGAAGAAGTCCTATCTAACGTAACAATTGTTACACTAGCAGACTCCTTTACAAAAATATATCCATAGGTAAACTTGTTGTTTGTTCCGTCCCGATTAATTATAACTCCGGTACACATTTTTATTTTGAAGTCACTGTATCGTTGACGCGATTCAATAGTTCTGTGGCGCCAGCTTTTGGTGAAATGCGTTTTCTTTGCACACATAGCGCCTGAAAAATATTATTTACGATTTCATTACAGTGCATTGGTTTGTCCCTACTTTTTATAAACATGATTATACAATTATTATTCATATAAGTTTTCGATGATAAATTCTCAAAACAATATAAAAACTAAATCAGTATTACAATAACGATTTTCAGCTAAATTATCAATACTATAAGCGACAAAGTTTATGAGGATGAATGAATACTTATTACTTTTTCATGAAAAAACATTTTAATGGGTCTTAAAGGAACTGTATAGTGTACAATAATAAAGTTTATGATTTAAAGTTAATAAGATGAAGAAGAAGAAGAAGTGAATTACGTTTTATTAAAACATTTGTAGGGTTTTATCTTCTATACTATAATAAAACTGTAGCAAGGCCAAATCTGTACATTAAATATTTTTGAAAATTTTGATCGGGGTAGACTTTATTATCGATATAGAAGCCAAAAATAATCTTTTTACAATTTTTGTCTGTCTGTCTGTCTGTCCCTGTGAACACGCATCACGCTGAAAGTACTGAACCGATTTTAACGAAACTTGACACAGTAATAACTAATATTACAAGGTTACATTTAGGATACTTTTTGTCCCATAAAACGCATGGGGTTCTCCAGGATAACGAAAGACAAAAAATTGTAGTTAATGTAACTAGACTTTTTTGCGACACCTTAGTACAAGAGCCAGCAACGTTGGAAGAACGAGAAATTTAAAAAAGCTGGTTCTTTAATATGAAGATATATTATGCCCTTCCAAACAGGATTCAGGATACCTGGTAGTCGGTTAACGTTGTGTTTTTTAATGCGCTTCACACCTTTACAGGTCAAAATTTTGATTTAAATAATTTTAAGAATAAAAATTTTCGGTAACTTTTTAACGCTATTAAAAACATGAATTTATCACTGCCAGACAATTTTGTTATTGACAATAATGTGCCCGATGATATTCTTTATAAATAAAATATTTATTTCAAACCATTTTATTTTTTCCATTGCAAAGCACATATTTCATTTTATTAACCATTATGATATTGAGATTTCACCGTAAACAATGAAAAACATCGATACACGTAGACATATGACTTGAGACTGACGTCATCTTGAATACATGCGTCTATAACAGGTGCTTCCACAATTATCGCTATCTTTATCATACATAAAATGGAGTAAACATATCAATGCAGTTGCAGAATCTAGCTCTAAGTTTCTAAACGTTTTCAAAGCATTAGCCGGTTCTAATTGGGGTGTTCATCCAAAACATTTAGTTCGTTTATACTTCAATATTATACGCAGTCGAATTGCTACACTATTTTGAAGCAATTACTAGATTTCAAATCAAAGAACAAAGTAATTGTTTTACAATGGATCCCTTCTCATATAGGTATAATTGGGAATGAAAGAGCTGATCTTTTAGCTAAAGAGAAGGATCCTCCGAAGGTGCTCCTATTAACATTTTACCAACTTACTTGGATGTATTTTCAGTATTTAAAAATAGCTGTTACTGGCATTGGAAGGAATACTTTGATGAGCGTTCTAAAACAAAACGAATATGGTACTGAACGATTCAGCCACATCCCTTAAGGTCACCATGGATTGATGACAGTACGATTTGCCGTCGGGAAGCAATCACAGGAATGAGATTACGCTCAGGACACATCCCATGTAAAAAGTTCGTCTACCTGATGCGTAAAGTACCATCACCACTCTGCCAGAGTTGTGAGCTCATCGATGTGTGCACCACATCCTGGCAGAATGTGTTCGAAGCGAATGAAATCTCGGCTTAATGCTTCTGGTTCGTTCCACACTGGTTTGTACAATTCGTTATTGTCTGACCCCATTTCGAAAGATGTTAAGAATTGTACAAAATTAATATAAGCTATTGTTAAGTTTATTGTTATATAGTTGTATGTCATTTAGGCGAAAGAGTCGCGCAGGCGACTAAGCCTACATTAAAAAAAATATAATAATAATATTAAAATTACAGCTACTTTAACATGGTTTGAACATACTTATTTTATTTACAAAAAAAATAGCATCGGGCATATTATTGTTAATAACAAAAATGTTTGGCAATAATAATTTCATGTTTTAGCAGCGTTACAAAGTTAGTAAAAGACAAAACATTCAAAAATTATATAAAAATCAATATTTTTGCCTGTAAAGGTGCGACATGCACTAATAATCGCAACGTTTACCGGCAGCCAGGTAGCCCGCACGCTGTTCGGAAGAACATACAGATATATAAAAAACTGGCTTATTGAAATTCTTTGACAAAACCGTTGCTAACTCTTAGACAAATAATTACAGGCAAGTGACATTTGACGCGTCGTGCTCATATCTTTTTAATATTTATATTTTTCTTCAATACAATGGAGTGTGAAAAAGTTTTAATACAAGTTAATATCATTCAGAGTTTCATTTATCATTATTTATTTTATGAATATATTTTATCGTTTAATTTACAATTTAACTCAACAACTTGATATTTTATAATGTAAACTCTACTGACTGTATAGTAAACGTCTACAAGAAAGCGAAAGGAACTTCGTTAGTAACTGGGGGTACATAGACCTCTAAAGCTTTTTTTCACATTACCGCCAATATATATAGGTTAGTTTTTATTTTAATTGAACCCGGTAGATGATGCTACGAACTGGTTATAGGCTTATTTTAAAAGATTTCTCACATATCATCTGGGTATATGTTTGAGTGAGTCCCTTGATAGTTTGGATTCACAATTGGAAACCGTAGGTGTGGCTGCAATAAGATTTTAGGTTTATTAAATTTTTTCCCGTTTAAAAATACAATTGACACCAGTGATAACTGATTTGGTGCAGACGAAGTAACACGGGTCAGCTAGTTATATATATTTCACAATGTTACAATAATACATTCGTAATACGTCCACTTAATAAGGCGGCGCGGCTGGATTGATTAAGAGGGCGGCGCGCACGACGTGCTGGGGTGCGCGGCGCTCGCGCGTATCGCGGTGGCTGGCACAGCCCGGTACCGTTGGCCGGCTCGCTCCTTTAAATGTCCGAAACGATGACACGACGGGGTGGCGATATTATTACAAACTAGCTGTACCCGCAGCTCCGCACGCGTTTTTTTAAAATCGTATTAAAGAATTATAGAATTGTGAGATTATGTACAATTACAGAAACGCTCTTTAAAGACAATTGTAAGTACGACGCGCACGCCATTAAAAGTAACATGTAACGTGTACATTATATATATAAATACAAATAGCGTGGCAAATGAGGTTTGTCATCAGCAACACATTTGGAACTTTAACCCACCATATAACTACCTCAGTGCTCACTTACACTGTATAAGGAACTATTGAAACAATAACTTAAAATATTATTATAAAGATTTACATTTACATTACCTTTAATATACATTGCCATTATTATAATTAAGATTTTGTGACTATACAAAAAATAAACGCTTGTCTGTTCCGCAAGAAATTGTATTATAGAACTCTACGTAATACGTTTATAATCTAAGATCTTATTAGGAAGACCTCTATATCATTAATGTTATTAATAACTATAATGTCGCATTGTAAACAGTAAGCTGATAATTATTTCTCTTATTAAAAATAAAGAATGAGTTGAAATCTTGCTACATTTCATGCAGATAAAGTCGCAGGTAACAGCTAGTCTAAAATAGAATGACCTTAATTACTGTTCATTAGGTTCGCTATCTACCAGTGAAAGTCCCGTGAAAATCGATGTAACCGTTTTGGTGATAGCACATCGGGCGAAGCCACGGTTAACAGCTAGTATAAACTAAAATTACTTAAATGACTTTTTATAAAATCAGCTATCTGTCAGTGAAAATTATGTGAAGATCGATCGAACCGTTTTGGAGATAGCATTGCGGGCGACGTCACGGTTAACAGCTAGTATAAACTAAAATTGCTTCACTTACTTTTTATAATGTCACCTATCTGCCGGTGAAAGTCCCGTAAAAACGGTCGAACCGTTTTGGAGATAGTACTGCGGGCGAAACCACGGTTAATAGCTAGTATAAATTAAAATTACTTAAATTACTTTTTATAAGGTCAGCTATCTGTCAGTGAAAGTCCTGTGGAAATCGGTCCAACCGTTTTGAAGATAACATGGCAGACGAAGCCGCGGTTAACAGATAATCTAATTCAAAGTAACCTAAGTAGCCCGTTGTAATTTTTTCTATCTGCCAGTGAAGTTCCCGTCAAAATCGGTCCAGCCGTTTCGGAGATTACCCGGAACAAACAGACAGACAAACAGACAGACATTTAAAAATTGCATTTTTGTTATCAGTAGCGTGTATACTTTCACACCCAATCAGTAAAAAAGTGTTATTTTGATATTACATACAGACACTTCATTTTTATTATATGTATAGAAGATATAGAAGAAGATAGATAGATAGAAGATATAGAAGAAGATAGATAATCGGTGCCACACATTCATTTATTTCATTTTATCTTCGGAGACTGAATTTTTTTATACGTTTAAATAAAAAATAGAACAAGAATCATCTATTTTCGTAGTTTTGTTCCTATTGAAGTGGCTCTAGAACTGGAAGTATTCTACTCGCAACGATAATTTACATTTTGGTAAAAACTCGAAAAACTTGAATCCTGAGGTGTCTTTTTTCCAATTAAAGGAGCGAGATTAGGTTTATAAATTACTAGCCTCTGCCCGTGACTTCCTCCGCGTGGAATAGTTACGCAGCGCACGCAGAGGAAGCTTTCAAAGGAAAAGATAAGATATTGAAACATTCTTCATTAGTGCACCTATCGGTTTAATGAGCTATCTAACACTGAAATTATTTTTCAAATCGGAGCAGTAGTTCCTGAGATTAGCGCGTTCAAGCAAACAGACTCTTCAGCTTTGTTATATTAGTATAGATCTAAGTAGAATAACGATTCGATATTGCATAAAGAAAGAGTGCTATTAGGGTACGAAATTTTGTACGCGGAGTAATTTTGTAGGGATTTTTTTCCTTACTACATTACCAAGAAAAAAAAACATTTTAAATGTTTATTAAATATCAACTGTTATCACCCACCTCCAGTGTCGCTGTGTCACATTCAAGAAATGAGACTACACCACGACCGGAACATTATCATTAGCGCCACCATATTGTAGATATATATTGACACTAGCGACATAGCGCCAACATATTAGTGATGCACATTGATACTAGCGCCACCATATTATAGAGACACATTGACACTAGCGCCACCATATTAAAAATACATAAATAAGAATTATTATTATTATATAGATTTCAATAAGACGTAAATAAGAATTGATATTATTATATAGAATTGAATCATTAGTTTGATCGTTATTATATTTACTTCAATTATTATGCAGAATTATGAATAAATAGCATATTCTTTGACTTACATAGATCGGTCTTTAAAAGGCAAGATGTCGGTGATATCTACGCATTATTATGCACAAAGTATTGTAAGGCGAAGCTCTGCCCAAATAAATAGTGACAGTATCTACGAAGTGTTTATTGGCATCCTCGACCGCATCGACACTATACGTGATTAATGGAACACAACCGATGTGATTTCAAACCGGATGCAACGGAAAAACGACAGGTAAGAGACACAAATACAAAAATTAGTGAGCCAGAGCGAGAGAAAACGACAGGTAAGAGACACAAATACAGAAATTAGTGAGCCAGCGAGAGAGCAAATGTAGGTGTGTATGTATATTGGACACTGTTTAATACTTGCTTGTATTTGAGCATTTAACGTGTCTTAGTATATGTGAAAAGTACGTGGGCTAATACTACTGTGCACTGTATGCGGCTACGTATTACAGCTTTTTAGTAAGAAGTCAGCATGGTGTGTTATTATTTAAGTGTTTGTGAGTATTTTTATATCTTGTTGTGCTAAATAATAATTCATTTTTAAACAAATAAACCTTGTAATTATTTTTTATCACGTTGAAATTATATATAAATCAATTATACATTACGTAACAAAATGCTATACAAATATATTGAAAAAAGTTACATGGCCCATGAGGGGATCGAACCCGCGACCTTCGCGTTATTAGCACGACGCTCTAACCAACTGAGCTAATGGGCCGATATTCAGTATGTCCAAATTATCTAACACATATCTCTTTCGAATATATTAATGCTTTTAATTTGTATGTAATGATTATGTTATAATTGATATGTCATATCAATTATAACATACAAATTAAAAGCGTTAATATATTCGAAAAATATATACATATATATTATACCCACTAGCGGTCCCTGCGGACGTTGTCCTGCTTTGATAATTTAAAAGAAATCTTAAAAGTCAACCGCAGCGCCACTTTCCGGGTCCAATTGTGAATCTAAACCATTTTCGGATCCACTGGAACACGCACACAAAATTCCATCAAAATCGGTCCAGCAGTTTAGGAGGAGTTCAGTGACATACACACGTACAGAAGAAATTTATATATATATAAAGAAGATATATTTACTAATATTTGCATAACAAATTGCAGATAACCACAAATACAATTTCAAATTTGACCGCATTTTTCTCGAAACCGTTAACATGTTCTTTACTGTGTTCATTAACTGCACGACAGTATATACATCTCATATGATCGAATTATGTGACAAAAGCATAAAGTACGTATCACTGCAATTAGGGTTTTATGCCAAAAGGCCTTATATATTTTTTTGCGCTTTGAAATATATTTTTGAATTAATTAATAAAAAAATAATAAATTCATTTTTAAACAAATAAACTTTGTAATTATCCTACCCTTGTTATATATATTCACCTCATTCTTTTGTCGATTTACTGAAGTTTCACTTCTATCGTGTGTGAATCTCACACGCACCTTTTTTATCACGCTTTTATTAGCTTCACCTGTATGTATGCATGTAACCCCTTTGAGCTCGATTTTGTCCTACTTTGAACCATCAGATTTAATTCAAACTTTGCACACCTGTCAAAGGTCTATGACAATGCAATAATCCGAAAAAAAAGTTAAAAAAATTTAACTACAAAATCACGCTTTTATTAGCTTCACCTGTATGTATGCATGTAACCGACCCCTTTGAGCTCGATTTTGTCCTACTTTGAACCATCAGATTTAATTCAAATTTTGCACACCTGTCAAAGGTCGACAATGCAATAATCCGAAAAAAAAAAGTTAAAAAAATTTAACTAACAAATCACGCTTTTTTTATCACGCTTTTATTAGCTTCACCTGTATGTATGTATGTAACCGACCCCTTTGAGCTCGATTGTGTCCTACTTTGAACGGTCAGATTTAATTCAAACTTTGCACACCTGTCAAAGGTCGATGACAATGCAATAATCCGAAAAAAAATTTAAAAAATTTAAACTAAAAAATCACGCTTTTATTAGCTTCACCTGTATGTATGCATGTAACCGACCCCTTTGAGCTCGATTTTGTCCTACTTTGAACCATCAGATTTAATTCAAATTTTGCACACCTGTCAAAGGTCTATGACAATGCAATAATCCGAAAAAAAAGTTAAAAAAAATTAACTAACAAATCACGCTTTTTTTATCACGCTTTTATTAGCTTCACCTGTATGTATGTATGTAACCGACCCCTTTGAGCTCGATTGTGTCCTACTTTGAACGATCAGATTTAATTCAAACTTTGCACACCTATCAAAGGTCGATGACAATGCAATAATCCGAAAAAAAAAAAAGTTAAAAAAATTTAAATAAAAAATGAAAAATAAATAATAGTTTAAAAAAACACGCTTTCATAAAAAATCAAACTAAAAAACAGAAAATAAAATTTAATAAATTTGGATTAAGAATAGTGTAAATTAGAAATAAATGTATATTTTTGTAAAAAGTGACAAAAAAATGATAAAAATACTGATATCTGGAGGTGCTGATATTAACAGTGATGCATCGCATGAGACTTGTTTTGTTTTTGATGGCATACTATATACACATATACATATTGTAAAGTTCTTTTAAGACCCGTTAAATGGTTTTTGTATGAAAGAGTTACAAATATTCATTCATCCTCATAAACTTTGTCGTTTATAATATTGATAAGTTAGCTGAAAATCGGTTTTGTAATACTGATACAGTTCTTATCTCGTTTTGAGAATTTATTGTCGAAGATTTATATGTATAATCATGTTTATAAAAAGTAGGGAAAAGCAATGCACTGTAATGAAATCACAATTCATATTTCTCTAGCACTATGGGTGTAAAGAAAACGTTTGTCACCAAAAGATGGCACCACATAACTGTTGAATCGCGTCAACGATACAATGACTTCAAAATTAAAAGATCTGCCGTAGTAAAATTTAGCATATACAATGTTAGCTAATCGATCATTGTCGGTTACGACCGACATATTTTTGGAGAGAAGTCTTCTAGCGTAGCGATTGTTGTGCTAGAACGACTTCTTTAATAGTCTCGGCTGTTCAAGTGTTTATATTTTAAGTTATGTCGGCAAGCACACGGTTATCGCTACCTTTCTCAAAGTTTTTTGAAACGATTCATGTAACTAAATTGTTATTTATCTATGGTATAAGTTTTTAAACTACTCTCCAGATTGAAATCTTACTTACCTACTTACTTCGTCTGCGCCAAATCGGTTATTACCTGTTCCAATTTTATTTCCAAACGCGAAAAATCTTAAAAAACCTAGAACCCGATTGTAGCGACACTTGCTGTGTCAAATTGTGAATCCAAACTATCCTATATATATTAGTAAGAAATGTCTTCCCGGTATCCCCTGGGTTGCTCCTGTGGCCCTCACCTCCCGCCCTTTTTACTATCCTCGTAACAACGCAATAATTTTATCGGCTTATAGTTTTTATGTTATTATCTTCTAACCAACTTCATCAATTAACGTGCTGTAAAAAGTAAACTTGATCTCCATGAAATTGTCAATTTCGTATTTAGCTATTTGTTTTAATAAGAATTTGTAAAATATATTTGAAACCTATATCTAATAACTTTTGTAATTAGTAATTGTAACATTTATTTTCTTTTTCACATAAAAACAATCGTTTCGGCTGAGACATTAAACTTAGATATCTTCCAATTTAGAACTTCCAATACATCTCTAGGTAGCACACATTCATATGTTTTATTTAATTTGGTTAATTTGATAAACTATTTATTTTCCGCTTTTAGTGCCTTATGGGTTTTTGATTGATATTGAAGTCGGTTAATACTTTTTTTTGAAAATTTATTTTAACCGACTTAAAAAAAAGGAGGAGGTTATCAATTCGACTGTATTTTTTTTAAATGTTTGTTACCTCATAACTTTGGACTGGGTGAACCGATTTTGATTATTCTTTTTTTATTTGAAAGCTGGTACTTCCCGTGTGGTCCTATTTTAATTTGGTCCAGTTCCGACAACGGAATCCAGTGCAAAACCGTATAAGTTTTAAATTTGCATTAAGTATGTACACGACAAATAGACGAATAACTCAATATCACGCTAACCGATTTCGATGATTCATTTTTTATTGGAAAGGATGTACTTCAAGGGTAGTTTGATGAGAGTTTGGTTAGGTTCTGATTATGGGATCCGTGACAAAGTAAGAAAACTTTCAAGAAACGAGCCTACTCCTTTCTGAAGGGCCGGCAACGCATCTGTGTTTCTTCTCGTGTCGCAGGTGTCCATGGGCGGCCGTGATCACTTACCATCAGGTGACCCGTATGTTCGTTTGCCACCAATATTATAAAAAAACTCTTCAATTCTTAGGAGCCTATTGTGCTTATGTTCGTTGCTGTGTTGCAACATGACGCAAGCATTGCAATTACATTACTTAAGGTGTATTATGTGTGAAGCGATGGTAGCCGAGTTGGTGGTAGAAACTATCGCGGATTATTGATAAGGTTGCGTTCGTACCAAACGTTACTTATTGTACAACCAATTGAAACCATATCGCATACCATACCGATAGATACCATACCGCAAAAATGCGCATATTTTAATATACTTAAGGCGGAACGGAGTTCGCGGGCACTGCTAGTAAAATAAAAAATGGAAAAATAAAGTAAATTTTCAAAAAAAAGTATTAACCGACTTCAATATCAATCAAAAGCCCATAAGGCACTAAAAAGCGGAAAATAAATAGTTTATCAAATTAACCAAATTAAATAAAACATATGAATATGTGTGCTACCTAGAGATGTATTGGAAGTCGGTGCGAACCGAAAATCATATCATCTACATAGGTACAAAGTTTAAGTCCACTCTCGCGTCTCTGTAATACATTTCTACCTGGAACAAATTTGAAATTTCGGTTGGCACCGACTTCCAATACATCTCTACGTAGCACACATGTTCATATGTTTTATTTAATTTGGTTAATTTGATAAACTATTTATTTTCCGCTTTTTAGTGCCTTATGGGTTTTTGATTGATATTGAAGTCAGTTAATACTTTTTTTTGAAAATTTACTTTATTTGTAAATATTTTCGGAAAGAAGTCTGCTAGCGTAACAATTGCTGCGGTTAGACAGCACTTCTTATATAATTACTATTGGAGGTGGGATGGCGATTCTTCGCAAAAAACTATTTTTAAATCGATCCAAAATGTGGTGTGTGGATAGGGACACGGTATCGAATAGAAAGTATCGAGTACTTTTTATAGGGCCTACTACGTATACGTCCAGACGTCAATGTCACTCAGTTAGTAGCTTCAGTAGAACATAACATAAATGAACAAATGGTATTGACCTTTAATACAATAATAATACAATAAAAAAATACAATACAATAATTGACCTTTAATACAATAATAAAAAAAGATAATTGTAAGGGCACAAATTAAAAATATTATTTAAAAAAATGAAACTTTTTGTTACTTTAGGGACATATTAAAGTTTCCATTCCTCCTCCGGACAATCGCTTAAAAATATAAGTTTATCGATCGAGCCGTATTGGTGATTAGCGGTTTCGGATTTTCGATATGTGACTTGTTGCTTTAGAAGATAATGTTTTTTTTTAAACTTCAATATTCAATCATATTATTATTAGAACGATAAACTAGTGAAATGAATGAAAGAAACGATAGGAACTCCACGTCTGTGAACGGATGTAACAATTTTGAGCTCAATATTTTAGAAAGTTCAGTAAGATTGAACTAGATGGCGTTGCCATAAACATGAACCGTATGGACGCGTTTAAAATTTTTCTGTAATTCTTTCGATACGATACCTGATAAAAAGTACTCATTGATAAAAGTATTGAATACAAAGTATCGAGTACAAAAGTATCGATATCGAAAGGAAATGTACTCAATACCACATAGTATCGATACTTTTTTCGTGTCCCTATGTGTGGAATCGACTCATGAAATATCAAGGACTAGGGAATCGATTATCCAAAAATGTTTTTAATTGTAAATGAATGTATCGGTTTTTATTTTTATTTACATAGAAAAAAATCGAATCACGATGTTATAGTGTCAGAGATCGATGCACTAAATCGATTCGATGCTTAAACTTAAACAGTAAAATTAATCGTTTTTACTGTATCTAAAAACTGAATAATCGATCTCGGTTTGCCATTGTTAATTGGAGGTTTCTCATTGAAATTCTTTAATCTTGCACCTTTGAACCAGATGAGGTAACCCTTTTTAGTATTTTAACGTAGTCAAATTAAATTAAAGCGATATATGTCTGTAGCACGAGTCTTAAAACTCATACCAGCAAATCAAATGTTCGGAAGAATAAAATAAGAACTTCAGCTTTAGAACTTGTGAAGACTACAAGATAAGTTGTAAATCATATTTTGCAGGCGCTATGGATGCAAAGAAAACGCCTGTCACTACAAGATGGCGCCACAGATCTTTTGAATCGCGTCAACGATACAATGACTTCAAAATCAAAATGTCTGCCGTAGATATAATTTCGTAGAGATTTATTGGTAATTTTATTTAGTTACCATATATTTTTGGAAAGAAGTTGGCTTGCGTAGCAATTGTTACGTTAGATAGCACTTCTTAATTACTATCGGAGGTTTCACTATTAATTTTTTCAATATTTTACCAATGAGACGGATAAGGTAACTTTTTTAGGCTTTTAAAAAAGTTAAATTTAAATAAATCTATACATGTCTGTAGCATGAGTCTTAAAACTCATTACCATATTTAAATCGTTACAAATAAATAATACTACAGGTCTCCCGGTGTGGACGCATTACGTAGAAAAATAAATGAAATTCGATCAATTCTTTTAGTTTTATTATTGTGATACTCAGTTCATATCTAAAAAGATTCTTATCTAAATTTGTAATCTACAAGTTCCAATCATTATATAAAATCAAATAATTTTTATTTTATTGTAGCACGGCATAGTGCACTGTGCCTGCTGTTAAGCACAGTACAATCCAAAAACAACGGCGACCGTCGAAAAATACGCCCTCCTCCGTCGGTCGCCGTTGTCGTGCCGGCCTGCGTAAATGTCTCTTCACGTTACGCTTGAAGGACCCCAAGTTATATGAAGGAGAGAACACACTGGCCGGGAGATTGTTTCACTGTACAAGCTTCACAGTACTTAATAATATCGTTATTATTTCCCATCCACTTCAACAACCAAACTATACCTATTACGTAAAACACCAGCAATAATACAAAATAGAGAGTCAAATAACACAAGATTATCTATTCTATACATATAATAAAAATAAAATGTCTGTATGTAATATCAAAATAACAATTTTTTAATGATTGGATATGAAAGTATACTCGATACTGATAACAAAAATGCAATTTTTTTAGAAATCTGTCGATATGTCACTGGCAGATAGATGAAATTACAGCGGGTGACATAAGGTACTTTAATTTAGACTAGCTGTTACCCGCGCCTTTGTTCGCTGTGCTATCTTCAAAACCGTTGTCCCGTTTTTCACGGGACTTTCATTGGCAGGTAGCTGATCTTATAGAAAGTAATTTAGATTATTTTATTTTAAACTAGCTAATACCCACTGCTTCGTCCAGAGTGCTATCTCCAACACGGTTAAACCGATTTTCACTGGCCGATTAGCTATTCTTATAGGAAATTATAACATAATTATTTATTATAATTAACATATAGTAATTTAGGCTATTCTATTTGGACTACCTGTAACCCGCGACTTCGTCCGTATGAAATTTAGCAAAAATAAGTTGTTCACTGTAAACATGTGCATAAGGCGTGCGCTGTACTGGACTCTAAGAATAAATATAACTCATTTCACAATTATATTATACATGTATGTAATTTGATTTATATAGTCATTTTGGCGGCCATTTTGTTTTATTTACCGCGCTTGCGTCTACATAACTCATTAACCATAGCACTGTTTAAATTGTGAAATATTAGGTCTTTACCTATGAAATTGCAGTTTTGTATGAAAAAATTTAAACGAATTTTTTTCATGTATTTTTTATTTGTATTAATCGAAGTATTCACCCATGCAATCAATACATCTTTGCCAACGCAGTGGCAGTTTATTGATGCCCTTCTTAAAGAAATCAGCTGGACGGGAGGCAACAAATTCTTCAAAGGCATTTTGTACTGCCTCTCGGGTATTGAATTTTTTTCCCGCCAAGGAGTTATCCAAATTCTGGAAAAAGTAGTAGTCTGTAGGCGCAAGGTCTGGTGAGTAGGGCAGATGACGGAGAACTTCCAATTCCAGTTCTTGCAACTTGGAGACCGTCTGCTGTGCAGTATGAGGTCGCGCGTTGTCGTGCAGGAGCAGCGGAGACGAGCGATTGACCAATGCTGGTTGGAGATGTGCCAGCTTCTCCATCATTGTGTTCAGTTCTTCACAGTACACATCTGCAGTAATGCTCACCCCGTTTGGTAAGAAGCTGTGATGAATCACTCCGGCGCTAGACCACCAAACAGTGATCATCACATTTCTAGAGGTAAGTTTTCGTTTAGGGCATTGTTTAGGTGCTGAACCAGGATCCAACGAACTTGCTGAGCGCTTGCGGTTATCAAACAGAATCTATTTTTCATCGCAGGTAACAATGCGGTTCAAAATTCCTTCATTCGTGTGTCTGTTAAGCAGTGCAAGGCATGTCTCGACGCGTACTTCGCGCTGGCGATCATTGAGTTCGTAGGGCACCCATTTGTCAAGCTTTTTTACCTTGCCAATTTGACGCAAATGGACCAATATTGTTTTGAAGCTAACGTCGAAAGCTGCTGCTAATTCAGCCGTAGATTGTGCATCATCAGCTTCCACAATCGCCTTTAATTCGTCATTGTCAACCAAAGTCTTCGGACTACCGCGAGGTTCATTTTTCAGGTCGAAATTCCCAGAACGGAAGCGAGCAAACCAATAAGAGGTGGTGCGTTGGTTTGTAGTGTTAGCTCCGTAAACATCGTTGATGTTGCGTGCCGCTTGTGCCGCGTTGCTGCCACGATGGTACTCATATTTCATAATTACTCGAATTTTTAACGTATCCATGATGACAAAAAAGATTGAAATGCGATGAAAAGGTAACACTAATCAATAAACAAATGACTACTTTTGGAAAAAGAATTCCATGTTTTTAAAATAAAATTCCTACTCACCAGACCTTGCGCCTACAGACTACTACTTTTTCCAGAATTTGGATAACTCCTTGGCAGGAAAAAAATTCAATACCCGAGAGGCAGTATAAAATGCCTTTGAAGAATTTGTTGCCTCCCGTCCAGCTGGTTTCTTTAAGAAGGGCATCAATAAACTGCCACTGCGTTGGCAAAGATGCATTGATTGCATGGGTGATTACTTCGATTAATACAAATAAAAAATACATGAAAAAAAATCGTTTAAATTTTTTCATACAAAACGGCAATTTCATAGGTAAAGACCTAATATTATTTAAGACCCGGTAAATGGTTTTTGCATGAAAGAGTTACAAATATTCATTCATCCTCATAAACTTTGCCGTTTATAATATTGATAAGTTAGCTGAAAATCGGTTTTGTAATACTGATACAGTTCTTATCTCGTTTTGAGAATTTATTGTCGAAGATTTATATGTATAACCATGTTTATAAAAAGTAGGGAAAGCAATGCACTGTAATGAAATCACAATTCATATTTCTCAAGCACTATGGGTGTAAAGAAAACGTTTGTCACCAAAAGATGGCACCACATAACTGTTGAATCGCGTCAACGATACAATGGCTTCAAAATTAAAAGATCTGCCGTAGTAAAATTTAGCGTATACAATATTAGTTAATCGATCATTGTCGGTTACGACCGACATATTTTTGGAGAGAAGTCTGCTTGCGTAGCGATTGTTGTGCTAGAACGACTTCTTTAATAGTCTCGGCTGTTTAAGTGCTTATATTTTAAGTTATGTCGGCAAGCACACGGTTATCGCTACCTTTCTCAAAGTTTTTTGAAACGATTCATGTAACTAAATTGTTATTTATCTATGGTATAAGTTTTTAAACTACTCTCCAGATTGAAATCTTACTTACTTACTTCGTCTGCGCCAAATCGGTTATTACCTGTTCCAATTTTATTTCCAAACGCGAAAAATTTTAAAAAACCTAGAACCCGATTGTAGCGACACTTGCCGTGTCCAATTGTGAATCCAAACTATCCTATATATATTAGTAAGAAATGTCTTCCCGGTATTACCTGGGTTGCTCCTGTGGCCCTCATCTCCACGCTCCTATTACTATCCTCGTAACAACGCAACTTCATCAATTAACGTGCTGTAAAAAGTAAACTTGATCTCCATGAAATTGTCAATTTCGTATTTAGCTATTTGTTTTAATAAGAATTTGTAAAATATATTTTAAACCTATATCTAATAACTTTTGTAATTAGTAATTGTAACATTTATTTTCTTTTTCATATAAAAACAATCCTTTCGGCTGAGACATTAAACTTAGATATATGGTGTCTCGTATTTTTGTAAAGCTAACAGTAATGAATTTTGCTACGGATTTTATTCCTTTCAAATTCAAAGCATTCCAGCAACGCACGCTCTGTTATAGAATTTTACTAATTTGAATTATTCGTTCAGGTTCATCTATTCTATTATCCTTCTTCATCTCGATAAGTAGTTCTGACAAAGATGTGCTCACATTCTATTTTTTCTTCTTTTAAAATTTTATATCTCGGTAACTCTGTTTCTGATTCAAGCTCACAGTTTATTTTTCAAAAGTTCATTATCATCCATGCGGCTATGAAATGCCTTTATCATACAAGATTTGTTTGTGGTTTTGACCTCTCCAAACAAAATCCAACCTAAAGCCGAAGCTTGTGCAACTGGTGCTCCATTTGAACCTCTTTTTACACCAGACTGAATTATTTTGCCATGCACACCGGCTCTAAGGCAATTGTTGATGATCGTCGTAAATTTGTAGGAACCAACGGTTTGTGTTTTATTTGCTTGGGAAAAGGTCACGTGGCTAAATATTGTCGGTATAAAGGGCAATGCGAGGTTTGTGGAAGAAAACATCTTCAAAAACTTCGTACGCGTGGAATAGTTACTTTGGGATAACGCTAACACGCAGCGGAAACTCTCAAGAGGAAAAAAACCCCAATTTTGAAATATTCTTCATTCGTGCTCCGCTCCTATTAGTCTCAGCGTGATTATAGCCTATAACCTTCCTCGATAAATGAGCTATATAACGATGAAAGAATTTTTGAAATCGCACCAGTAGTTCCTGAGATTAACCCCTACAACCTCACAATCTCACAACGTTACAAACTCACAAATTCACAAACTTTACCTCTTTATAATATTACTATAGATTCGTTAATCTATTACTGTCGGTTATTACCGACTTATTTTTTTGTGTAGAAGTTTGCTAGCGTAGCAATTGTTACGTGAGATGAGACTTCTTAATTGTTACTCTTTTATATTTAGTAATATTTCGACAATGAGAGTGATAACGCAACCTTTTCCAGCCTTTTTAAGGCGATGCATATAACTAAATTCTTATTTATCGATGGTATAACACTTGAAATTCCTCGCCATATTTAGATCTATATAAATAACGAATACAGTTACCTACATCGAGAGGATGTGGATGTATCACGCAGAAAAATGGATGACACTTAGTCCTTATATGAAATAAAAATTATCACATCATCTAATATCAAATTACCAATTACCAATGATTTTAAGACACTACAATTTTTGTATATACCACTAAAGACATTTTGTACGCTTACATAAACGATCTGAAATTTCTAAGTCTATTCCTACAGCCTGATTTAAATGATAAATGAACTACTTTACTTATTTTCATTAAATTGGGGAAGGTTCCTTTTGCTATACACTGATTAAATGTGTTAGCTAAATATGGTGAAATATTGATAATTAAAGACTGAACTAATATTACCGACATTCCCCATATATATTTGATTTGTTTCAAATTTAATAGCCCTTATTATTTCACCTGCAATGACGCTATGGGTGTAAAGAAATCGTATGTCACTAAGAGATGGCGCCACCGAACTATTGAATCGCGTCAACGATACAAAGATTTCAAAATTAAAATGTCCGCCGCAATTAAAATTTTACTCACAATAAACGAACTTTTTTTGTAAATATTTTTGGAAAGAAAAAAAGAAGTCTGCTAGCGTAACAATTGCTACGTTTAGATAGTACTCTTATATAATTGTTATTTCTATTGGAGGTAGGGATGACGATTCTTCGCAAAAAACTATTTTTAAATCGATCCAAAATGTGGTGTGTGGAATGGACTCATGAAAAAATAGAGGACTAGAGAATCGATTATCCAAAAATCATCTTTTTCCTTTTGTGATGCGCTTTTTTTAGATATTTTTTAAATTATAAATTAATGTATCGGTTTTTATTTACATAGAAAAAAATCGAATTACGATGTTATAGTGTCAGAGATCGATTCACTAAATCGATTCGATGCTTAAAACGGTAAAATTAATCGCAATCTAAAAACTAAATAAATCGATTATTTTGCCATTGCTCAGATTGCCATTGTTAATTGGAGGTTTCTCTTTTAAATTCTTTAATCTTGCACCTTTGAACCAGATAAGGTAACCCTTTTTAGTCTTTTACCGTAGTCAAATTAAATTAAAGCGACATATGTCTGTAGCACGAGTCTTAAAACTCATACCATATTTAAATATATACAAATAAATAATGCAGAACTCCCGGTGTGGACGGATCACGCAGAAAAATGAATAAATCTCAATTAATTTTGTTTACTTTTGTTATATTGACACCCGGCACTTTACTTTACACATCTAAAATTCTCTTATCTAAATTTGTAATATAAAAGTTATCACATCATTACTGAATATCAAGTAATTAATAATTTTAAGACTACAATTTTTGTAAGCACCACAAAAGACTAGAGACATACAAAATGTAGCTCAGTATGTTTGCTTTCAATTGCTTTTTCTTAGTAAAATATAATATTGACATAATAAACAAGGTAGATAATGTAGCGGGTATCAGCTAGGTCAAAATAAAACAATACACTGTTTATGATAAAATAACAGGATCTTCCAATAAACGGCATCAGACATATCGAAGAAAAAGAAAGATAAAAATATATAAGTTGATTTCTAATGGATTCTCACTGTAACTGTAAGTAATTTCGCAGATGTTTATTTCTCTATATTATGTATTATTTAAAAATAAAAAGGAAGAAACTACATAAATTAAACAGATATCATAGAATACTGGCTAGCACCATCTAGCGCAATATTACAACACTTATAACGTGTATGTGGCAGTAGAACGCAAGGTAATACTAGTTAAAAACGGTAGATGACAGGAGTACCGCAGTTATTATTAGTTGCCGGCTACTCCATACGTTTCTATGTAGTAATTATTTTGGCCTCGTCTTTCTAACTAATATTATAAATATTATGCTTTATAAATTCCCTTCATCTTCATCATTATCATCATCACCATCAGCCTGTAAGAAATCCACTGCAGGGCCATAGACCTCTTCCCGAAGGAAGGGATGGGCATACTCACGACGTTTTGGCGATTTCAAACTGAGAAATCCACAGGTCTATGTTTTCCCACGTGTAGTATAGCAAAAGCTCCTTATTCGCCCTTCCATCAAACGCGGATTAAAAAAATTGATTAAAACTGATTAAAAGAATTAGTCTAGTCAACAAGTTCAAAAACGTGATAAATAGAGATAAAAGTCCTAAAAATATGAGCGATAGCTCATTCGATCCGGAATCACTTCTAGAAAAATGTTTTTGAAGGATTTTGGGGCAGGTAAAAAATTGCAATTGTTATTAACAAAATAAGATGAAAAAAAATGATATTTAGTTTTTCGTAAATAACTCAAAAAATATTACCATTTAAGCAATTTTGAAAAAAGTTCGTTAAAGAGGAGGAAATTTCCGATAAAAAAGTCTCTACTCCCGAAACTCTATCTCCATTATTTATAATTTTAATTTGACGTTGAAAATAGGGCTCCGCGCTGCTGTTACGGCATGCGCGCGCTGCCGCTAAAGAGAGTTTATCAAAAGAAATATTTTTTTTATAACATAAAATGTCATTTTAAAAATTTGAAAAAAATCTAGTAGCTTCTGAACACTTTTTTTTAAATTCATTATTTAATTGTTTATTAGTTTAACAATTTGTTATAAACAAATATTGACCAAGGTTATATTTTTTTTCTGAAACAGAAAAAAATTATAAAAACAGCCATATCTTTAAAAGTGCCAAAAAAAAAATTTTTTTTTATTGATAATATATGGCTGTTTAGATAAGATAAGATAAGATAGAAGAGATAAGATATGGCTGTTTTTATATTTTTTTTTATAAATAAATAAAAAAAAATTTTTTTCGTCATTTTCCGCACTTTAAACAGGCCACAGTTTTTCCAGCATGATTTCAATGCGTATTGCTTTAGTTCTTCCAACAATTCTTGTATGTATCCGTCAGAAGACAGAACGTGTAATATATGTTAGCAATTAACAATATACTTTATGCATTCAGTAATAAGGTTGCTTTACTAAAAATATTATGTTTGTTTACATTATCAAATCACCTTTAGAAAAATGTTTTTGAAGGATTTTGGGGCAGGTAAAAAATTGCAATTATTATTAACAAAATAAGATGAAAAAAAAATGATATTTAGTTTTTCGTTAATAACTCAAAAAATATTAACATTTAAGCAATTTTGAAAAAAGTTCGTTAAAGAGGAGGAAATTTCCGAATTAATTTTATAAATAAATAAAAAAAAATTTTTTTTGGTACTTTTAAAGATATGGCTGTTTTTATAATTTTTTTTATAAATAAATAAAAAAAATTTTTTTATTTTGAGAATTGATTTTAGAATTGCTGGAAGAACTAAAGCAATACGCATTGAAATCATGCTGGAAAAACTGTGGCCTGTTTAAAGTGCGGAAAATGACGAAGTATCTGTGCAAATTCAAACTATAACTGCATGCTGAAATTGCGAATGGAATAGGACGAGGTTCGAACAGATAGAATCAAGTGACATTCAAGAGTTGCTTGACTCGCAAGATGAAGATTTGACTGAAGTCGACATGAAGGAAATGTTAAATTCACAGCCCATTGAAGAAGAGGCTTCAACAAGCGCTGGAAACGTGGCATTTAATTTGAAAAATGTTAGTGAAGGTTTAAGAAAGGCAATTGAGCTTTGTGATTTATTTATGAAAATTGATCCGCCTATGGAACGAAGTGTTATTTTTAAGAGGCGAATTGCTAATGTCACTGTTGAGTATCAGTCTGAATAGAAGGAACTTTTAAAAACAACAAGCAAGATAAAAATACAAAATCCCTAAACTATTGCGTAAGGTTGAAAATAATAATTAATCAATATGGTCAAAACTTCAATTAAATTGACTTTTTTATATATTTGTTTTTTATTATGTATTCGCGGCATATTTACGGAAGATATACCCCGCGAATAAAGAGCTTTTACTGTAGTAGGGAATATTTCTCAGGCTCAGGTTTCCTCGCGATGTTTTCCTTCACCGTCAGCCGATAGTGTTACCAATTTAAATTAATAAATGTACGCGAATTCCGAAAAATTCGTTGGTACATGCCGTGGTGCGAACCTGCGGACATTGAACTGATATTTCGCCGGTCAAACAACTAGACCACCACACCACAACCTTTATATTCTTTTTATGATTTTCTTGTTGACAAGTAATTACAAACGCAACACTTTGTGTGCACAAATAAAAATACAGACAGAACGTTTCTAAAATTGATTTAAATGTATGTCATTACTTATCCTGACATGACTTGCAATGATTTATTTCACAAATATATGAAACTACACATACATTAAGCTTACTTCTTATATCTTATATGCTTATAATGCTTCACTGAATACTACGATTATGTATAAGAGTATGAAGACAATTGCGATCATATCAAAAGTGATAAAAAAATATAATGTGTTTTTCCAGACATTACGGAGATAATAATTATTATTTCTAATCTCATAGTGATTCACGGTACAAATGCATTGTCCACACGACAATCTTACGAATAATAAATGTTTTAAAATTTTGCTTTTACTATCATCATTACATAGTATAAAACAAAGTCCCCTACCGCGTCTATCTGTATGTCTGTTCGCGATAAACTGAAAAACTACTGAACGGATTTTCAAGCGGTTTTCACCAGTGGATAAAGTGATTCATGAGGAACGTATTGGTATATAATTTGTCAAGGATTTTTTTTATAACCAGGGCGGGACAACGTTTGCCGGGCCTGCTAGTCTATCTATAAAACTAATATAATCGCCTGTCAAGCTTATCAAAATATTTCAAAGAGAAGACTTATTAGTAAAATTGATTATACCCTTGAGAAATAATTCTGGGTGACCATTTTCATCTATATCTTATCTGTCTGTACTTTTTAGATTTTTGTGAAAAAAATGGTGCAGGTGTCTAGGAATAAGTAATAAATACGTTTCAATCATTTTTAGAAATGTCTTTCTGTCTATCTAGCAGTCTGTCTGTCTGTTTGTATGAACACGCAACATTAGTACCGGGTTCACAATAAAACAACACCAAGAAAATTACAAAGCATATCCTCGAGAGTAACTTAGCCTTTCTTACATTAAAATCGATCCAGTCAATCAAAAGTTATTGTAATTTTAATGACGGCTCGAGTTAAGTACGAGACAGGAATAGTAATCTATACTAATAATAATAGGTCTATGAAATTGCCGTTCTGCAGTACTGGCCATTTCAAATCGAAATAATTTTTGTTTGGCTAAGAATTCTAATTTCAAATTAATTTTATGTTACAAACATGGAATTCTTTTTGCAAAAGTAGTCATTTGTTTATTGATTAGTGTTACATTTTCATCGCATTTCAATCTTTTTTGTCATCATGGATACGTTAAAAATTCGAGTAATTATGGAATATGAGCACCGTCGTGGCAGCAACGCGGCACAAGCGGCACGCAACATCAACCACGTTTACGGAGCTAATACTACAAACCAACGCACCACCTGTTATTGGTTCGCTCACTTCCGTTCTGGGAATTTCGACCTGAAAAATGAACCTCGCGGTCGTCCGAAGACTTTAGTCGATAACGACGAATTAAAGGCGATTATGGAAGCTGATGATACACAATCTACGGCTGAATTAGTAGCAGCTTTCGACGTTAGCGTGAAAACAATATTGGTCCATTTGCGTCAAATTGGCAAGGTAAAAAAGCTTGACAAATGGGTGCCCCACGAACTCAATAATCGCCAGCGCGAAGTATGCGTCGAGACGTGCCTTGCACTGCTCAACAGACACACAAATGAAGGAATTTTGAACCGCATTGTTACCTGCGATGAAAAATGGATTCTGTTTGATAACCGCAAGCGCTCAGCAAGTTGGTTGGACCCTGGTTCAGCACCTAAACAATGCCCTAAACGAAAACTTACGCCTAGAAAAGTGATGGTCACTGTTTGGTGGTCTAGCGCCGGTGTGATTCATCACAGCTTCTTACCAAACGGGGTGAGCATTACTGCAGATGTGTACTGTGAAGAACTGAACACAATGATGGAGAAGCTGGCACATCTCCAACCAGCAATGGTCAATCGCTCGTCTCCGCTGCTCCTGCACGACAACGCGCGACCTCATACTGCACAGCAGACGGTCTCCAAGTTGCAAGAACTGGGATTGGAAGTTCTCCGTCATCTGCCCTACTCATCAAACCTTGCGCCTACAGACTACTACTTTTTCCAGAATTTGGATAACTCCTTGGCGGGAAAAAATTCAATACCCCAGAGGCAGTACAAAATGCCTTTGAAGAATATGTTGTCTCCCGTCCAGCTGATTTCTTTAAGAAGGGTATCAATAAACTGCCACTGCGTTGGCAAAGATGCATTGATTGCATGGGTGATTACTTCGATTAATACAAATAAAAAATACATGAAAAAAATTCGTTTAAATTTTTTCATACAAAACGGGAATTTCATAGGTAAAGACTTAATATAAAGAGGTAAACTTTGTGAGTTTGTGAGGTTGTAAGGGGTAATATCTGGTACTTTTGGTTCAATTTGAAAAACTCTTTAAGTTTTAGATAAGTCATTTATCGAGGAAAGTTACAGGCTATATATCAACGCGTTGACACCAATAAGAGCGGAGCACCAATGAAGAATGTTTCAAAATCGGGGTAACTATTCCACGCAGACGAAATCGCGGTCAGAAGCTAGCCTTTAATAAATTATTAAGGAATAGAAAGTCAATTGCAAACTGTTGTCACCAATGTAACTAATGTAACCAATGTCAATGTAACTAATTTTTCATGTTAATGACATTAAACATTTAATGTAGATCAATATTGCTGTACACGACTTGTCATTACAATCCCATCAAAAACATAAATGTGAAATAAGAGCCAAGTTCAATATTATGATACATGCCTGGGTTGCTGGCATCCACGACAACAGAAGTGATATCTAAATGGGTGTCAAGTTCAATGGTCAGTCCTGAAATTTATTTATAACAGTATAGAATATTTTATAACAACTTAAATTTTTATTTCTTCTTATAACCTACGATAATATATTGAAGCCTAAGGTCTGACTTGGCTAGATCGAATATACGAATTATTATTAAGTACCTACTAAAACCGTCATGAAAGGATCCTATGTTCGATGGCTAGTTTCTACCAGCAAATCAAATGTTCGGAAGAATAAAATAAGAACTTACAGCTTTAGAACTTGTGAAGACTACAAGATAAATTGTAAATCATATTTTGCAGGCGCTATGGATGCAAAAGAAAACGCCTGTCACTAAAAGATGGCGCCACAGATCTTTTGAATCGCGTCAACGATACAATGACTTCAAAATCAAAATGTCTGCCGTAGATATCATTTTGTAGAGATTTATTGGTAATTTTATTTAGTTACCATATATTTTTGGAAAGAAGTTGGCTTGCGTAGCAATTGTTACGTTAGATAGCACTTCTTAATTACTATCGGAGGTTTCACTATTAATTTTTTCAATATTTTACCAATGAGACGGATAAGGTAACTTTTTTTAGGCTTTTAAAAAAGTTAAATTTAAATAAATCTATACATGTCTGTAGCATGAGTCTTAAAACTCATTACCATATTTAAATCGTTACAAATAAATAATACTACAGGCCTTCCGGTGTGAACGCATTACGTAGAAAAATAAATGAAATTCGATCAATTCTTTTAGTTTTGTTATTGCGATACTCGGAGTTTGGAGCAGGTTGGTTATAGTAATCTTAGTAGTGAAACAGCTGAACATATAAAGTAACGAGTATTTAAAAAAAACTCATACTGAAAAATATTCAACATCAGTCTGTAAGAGACCCATTGCAGGGCCATAGGCCTCTTCCCGAAAGAAGGTATGGGCGTAATCACCACGCCAGTCCACGACGTATTGGCGATTTCAAACTGAGTAATCCACAGTTGTATGTTTTCTCACATATAGTAGTATTATGAGAACATTTCTCAGTTTTAGGTTTCCTTACGATGTTTTCTTTCACCGTCTTCTGGTAGTGTTACCAATTTAAATTAGTAAATGTACGCGAATTTTGAAAAAATAGTTGCAGTCACGACGGTGTTCGAACCTGCAGACATCGAAATGATATTCCACCGGCCAAATCAGCAGACCACCCCTACTTAAAAAAACTTGGTGTCCGATGGGCTGAAAAATACACAGGATTAAAAACTGTAAATTAATTTTATGTAGATTTACATGTTTTTTTAAATAAATAATTGTTTTTTTTAATAAAAATAAAGCCGATATATCGAAATATCGATTTTTTTTTTATATATCGAAGCCCGATATTGATATTTTTATAAATATCGATATATCGAAAATCCGATATTTTTAAAAATATCAACAGCCCTAGTTCATATCTAAAAAGCTTCTTATCTAAATTTGTAATCTACAAGTTCTATTCATTATATAAAATCAAATAATTTTTATTTTATTGTAGCACGGCATAGTGCACTGTGCCTGATGTTAAGCACAGTACAATCCAAAAACAACGGCGACCACCGAAAAATACGCCCTCCTCCGTCGGTCGCTGTTGTCATGCCGGCCTGCGTAAATGTCTCTTCACGTTACGCTTGAAGGACCCCATGTTATATGAAGGAGAGAACACACTGGCCGGGAGATTGTTTCACTGTACAAGTTTCACAGTACTTAATAATATCGTTATTATTTGCCATCCACTTCAATAACCAAACTATACCTATTACGTAAAACACCAGAAATAATACAAAATAGAGAGTCAAATAACACAAGATTATCTATTCTATACATATAATAAAAATAAAATATCTGTATGTAATATCAAAATAACAATTTTTTAATGATTGGATATAAAAGTATACTCGATACTGATAACAAAAATGCAATTTTTCTAGAAATCTGTCGATCTGTCACTGGCAGATAGATGAAATTACAGCGGGTGACATAAGGTACTTTAATTTAGACTAGCTGTTACCCGCGCCTTTGTCCGCTGTGCTATCTTCAAAACCGTTGTCCCGTTTTTCACGGGACTTTCATTGGCAGGTAGCTGATCTTATAGAAAGTAATTTAGATTATTTTATTTTAAACTAGCTAATACCCGCTGCTTCGTCCAGAGTGCTATGTCCAACACGGTTAAACCGATTTTCACTGGCCGATTAGCTATTCTTATAGGAAATTATAACATAATTATTTATTATAATTAACATATAGTAATTTAGGCTATTCTATTTTAGACTACCTGTAACCCGCGACTTCGTCCGTATGAAATTTAGCAAAAATAAGTTGTTCACTGTAAACATGTGCATAAGGCGTGCGCTGTACTGGACTCTAAGAATAAATATAATTCATTTCACAATTATATTATACATGTACGTAATTTGATTTATATAGTCATTTTGGCGGCCATTTTGTTTTATTTACCGCGCTTGCGTCTACATAACTCATTAACCATAGCACTGTTTAAATTGTGAAATATTAGGTCTTTACCTATGAAATTGCCGTTTTGTATGAAAAAATTTAAACGAATTTTTTTCATGTATTTTTTATTTGTATTAATCGAAGTAATCACCCATGCAATCAATGCATCTTTGCCAACGCAGTGGCAGTTTATTGATGCCCTTCTTAAAGAAATCAGCTGGACGGGAGGCAACAAATTCTTCAAAGGCATTTTGTACTGCCTCTCGGGTATTGAATTTTTTTCCCGCACAGGAGGTATCCAAATTCTGGAAAAAGTAGTAGTCTGTAGGCGCAAGGTCTGGTGAGTAGGGAGGATGACGGAGAACTTCCAACTCCAGTTCTTGCAACTTGGAGACCGTCTGCTGTGCAGTATGAGGTCGCGCGTTGTCGTGCAGGAGCAGCGGAGACGAGCGATTGACCAATGCTGGTTGGAGATGTGCCAGCTTGTCCATCATTGTGTTCAGTTCTTCACAGTACACATCTGCAGTAATGCTCACCCCGTTTGGTAAGAAGCTGTGATGAATCACTCCGGCGCTAGACCTCCAAACAGTGATCATCACTTTTCTAGGGGTAAGTTTTCGTTTAGGGCATTGTTTAGGTGCTGTACCAGGATCCAACCAACTTGCTGAGCGCTTGCGGTTATCAAACAGAATCCATTTTTCATCGCAGGTAACAATGCGGTTCAAAATTCCTTCATTTGTGTGTCTATTGAGCAGTGCAAGGCACGTCTCGACGCGTACTTCTTGCTGGCGATCATTGAGTTCGTGGGGCACCCATTTGTCAAGCTTTTTTACCTTGCCAATTTGACGCAAATGGACCAATATTGTTTTGACGCTAACGTCGAAAGCTGCTGCTAATTCAGCCGTAGATTGTGCATCATCATGAAAAAGAATTTCATGTTTTTAAAATAAAATTAATTTGAAATTAGAATTCTTAGCCAAACAAAAATTATTTTGATTTGAAATGGCCAGTACTGCAGAACGGCAATTTCATAGGTAAAGACCTATTATTAATATGTATTAACATATAATATAACACAAGTAAATAAAGTCGAAGTGTCTGTTGGTAATGTCAAAATAACAGCTTTATACTAAACTAGCTGTGCCCGCAATACCGCCCGCGTGGAATGTAATGTATAATAACAGTGACTAATAAAATCATCTGAATATATTAAGTCCATTATCTTATCTACTTTTCTCTCGTACTTAAGTCGCGACGTCATTAAAATTACAATAACTTTTGATAGACCGAACCGATTTTAATGAAACCAAGACAAATGTTACTCGAGGATATGCTTTATGCTTTTAACGCAGTACTTTAGTAGTGATGCGTGTTCAAATAAACAAACAGACAGACAGACATTTCTAAAAATGATTGAAATGTATTTTGTCACTTATTCCAAGACCCTTGCAACATTTTATCCTTCATAAAAATCTAAAGGGTACAGACTCGAGACGAGAAATTATAAATTAATTTCCTGTCAAATATACTGCTTAACGTAGCTTAAGAAGTTGTGACTTCTAAACCTGGCAGGATTTGGCTATTTCAGGATATGCACTTGTCAATAAAAAATCCCTATATAAGTCCAATACGTCTGCTTTTACGTATTTGCTGTTTGCTAACCGAATATAGCGGAAAACTCAACACTTAGGAAGCTACAGCACCGCAATTGTTATGCTGTTAGCGTTAGCCCGAACGCGGACGAAGACGCGGGAACAGCTAGTATTATTTATATATAGTATCCTGCGCGCTAAGTAATTATATGCATATTTTGCTAACATCTCAAAGGTTTAATTAAAGTGGTGCTCACTTAATGTCATGACTCACTGACATGTTGTCAAAAGATGGCGCCACCATACTTTTAAATCGCAGCAACAATTTGTGATCTTTAAAATGTATAGCGTCCCAACAACATTTAATATTATATTGGTTTTACGTTCATTATGGAATGAATGAATAGAATTTTTGTAAGGGAGTCCTACAGCATAACAATTGCGGTGCTGTAGCTTCCTAAGTGTTGAGTTTTCCGCTATATTCGATTAGCAAACAGCAAATACGTAAAAGCCAGACGTATTGGACTTATATAGGGATTTTTTTATTGACAAGTGCATATCCTGAAATAGCCAAATCCTGCCAGGTTTAGAAGTCACAACTTCTTAAGCTACGTTAAGCAGTATTTTTGACAGGAAATTAATTTATAATTTCCCGTCTCGAGTCTGTACCCTTTAGATTTTTATGAAGGATAAAATGTTGCAAGGGTCTTGGAATAAGTGACAAAATACATTTCAATCATTTTTAGAAATGTCTGTCTGTTTGTTTGTTTATTTGAACACGCATCACTACTAAAGTACTTCGTTCACGATAAAACCTCAAGAAAATCATAAAGCATATTATCGAGTAACATTTAGTCTTGGTTTTATTAAAATCGGTTCATTCCATCAAAAGTTATTGTTATTTTAATGACGACGCGCCTTAAGTACTAGAGGAAAGTAGATAAGTAAATGGACTCAATACATTCAGATAATTTTATTAGTCACTGTTTTTTTTACATTAGGTTCCACGCGGACGGAGTCGCGGGCACAGCTAGTTTATAATATTAGTAAGTATGCATAGTCGTACAACTTTCATAATCTTGGTCAGCTATTGCATTGCATTTTAAGGGTCGGCAACGCGCATGTGACAACCTTAGGATGTTTCAAGCGTCCATAAACTGCGGTGACTGCTTAACATCAGGCGGCCTGCATGCTTGTTTGCCACCATCGTGGTATAAAAAAAAATGTTTTATACTCCCAAGCATTTATATTAATAATGAAATTGCACTTTATAACGTAATGCTTATTTTTGTTTTTTTATTTGACAATTCATAAGATATAATACTTTGATTTACAAGCCTATTTGATTGATTTAAGGAATTAACCAATAATTATACACAAGGTATCGATTTCTAACTAAACTCGATATCGGAAAATGACTATTACGTTTAACTAGTCCTACTCGACATCAGAAAGTTCTATATACAAAAAAAATAACGCAATTGCAATATATAGAACTTTACAAAAATTACATTTTGTGGCTTGCTATGTCTGAAATCCGCCATCGCGTGTGCTAGACATTGTAAAGGACACAAAATATTGCCGCGATGCAAAAGTATAGTGGAGCCATCTTTTGACGACAAACTCTCTCTTTGAATCTGTATTTCCATGTAGGGGCATTAAGTTTTTGATATATGTTCGAATATTTTAGGGTATTACGTGTATAAAATAATCTATACTAATACTATAAAACTGAAGAGTGTGTTTGCTTGAAGGCGCTAATCCCAGAAACTACTGGTCCGATTTGAAAAATTTTTCACTGTTATATAGCTCATTTATGAAGGAAAGCTATAGGTTATATGTCATATCATATCACTATATATCATATCACGCTAAGACCAATATGAGCGGAGCACCAATAAAGAATGTTTCAAAATCGGGGTTAACGTTTATATTATTTAAAATTATTTTCACCTTCTACGTAAACGAACTCGCGAGTTAAAGTTAACGTTAGCCCAAAGTCACTATTCCACGCGGACGAAATCGCGGGCAGAAGCTAGTATATGTATACATAGGATCGGTCGAGTCGTTATGGCGTGTATACAATCAAACTAAAATACACATTCGTAATATTAGTAAGGATACATAATAGTCCTATAGATTTCATAATCTTGGTACGTTAATGTATGAATGTTTTTTTATTCCCAACGATCACTACCACTAAATATTATAAAGTCCACTGCCGCGTCTGTCTGTCCGTTCGCGATAAACGCGATAAAAGCGATTTTCATTTGGCTTTCATTAATAGACACAGTGATTCACGAGGAAGGTTTACGTATATAATTTGTCAAGATTTGTTGTAAATTCATTGAAATATAACGATAAATGTTGAAAGAGTCGGAAAAGGTCAAGCCAGCTGGGAGCTTTCGTCGAAAACGCCGCCCGATCCCTTTGAGATATAACAAAACAATTGAGATAATAAAGTAAAATAAGTCACCAAGATTTGTTAGTCCTGATATAGATACAAGTCAGAGAGTCGTGGTTATTTCAAAATGATATTAGATGAAGATGTGTAAATTTTTATCTTGGATAAGGAGCGAGGGTACTTTAGTATTAAATGCACAGCGCTCGGCGACCGCTCCCACGGCCGCGGCCGGCTCGCTTTATCTTTTTCGCAAGTCGAACCTAACCTAACCAAACCGAGATAAAAGATCTAACAGTCGAAAAAAAACTAACTTAACCGATTTACTTTTCTCAATTTTCCCGTCTTGGTTCTGTTAGGTTAGGTCAGACTTGTGAAACAAAGGCAGCGCGAGGTGGCCGCGGCAGCGGTGGGCGAGCGCACTGCGTTGCCGTTAATACGTAAGTACCATTTTGTATACAACCAACGTGATGATTTTTAAGTTGAAACAAAAGAGTATCGTTTCGGTTTTGGTTAGGTTAGTCTTGCGTAAAAAGATAACGTTTGCCAGCCGCGGTAACAGTCGCCGAGCGCGGTGCATTTAATACGACAGTACCGGAGCGAGTGCTAAAGAAATAAAAAATAGTTTGAGATATACGAGTATCCATTTTTTGTGTGATGCGCGCACAATGGCAGATCTCTATAATTTATATTATATCTAATATATCTATATAGATGTAAATATGGTAAGAAGTTGTACACTACAGACAAAAAAGAATTGACTTACAGTTTCAGTTGTTTTAACAATGTCTGAAAAAGGTTTTTTATTAATTACTCTCATTATAAAAATATTAATGAAGAAATCTACGACAATTATAATAAAGAAGCCTTGTCTAACGTAACAATTGCTATGCTAGCAAACCTCTTTTCAAAAATATACATCGGTGACCAACCAACGTTACTTAATCTTTTAGCGAAATATTGTTAATTTTTTTTTGTTTTTTTTTTTCTCTAACTGACTATGTATTGACCTGGCAAGATCTTTACAGCTTCACCGGACTACACCGTAGAAAATATAACTACGGCAGACATTGTGATTTTGAAAACACTGTATCGTTGACACAGTCAATAGATCTGTGGCGCCATCTTTTGGTGATAAGCATTTTCTTTGCGCCCATAGCAATATTATTTATGAATTTATTTGTTTTTAAACCGGTTCCGCAAAATGACTGCACTATACCTGATGGAAAGTACAGTACAGTCTATAAATAACGGCGACTGTCAGTGTTAAATAGCAATGGCAGTCATCGCTATCATGCCAACCTGCAAAAGTGCTTCTTCACGCCTCGTTTGAAGGACCCCATGTCATAAGAGGAAGGGAATACACTGGCTGGGAGACGATTCCACATCTTCACAGTACGACAAACATAAGAGCTTTCGAACTTCTTCGTTCTTGTCGGGATGGTTGCTACGGTGAAACTGTGGAGACACGTACCCGCCCGTGTAGTTCTATAGTGGAAAGGAGAAGATGGAATGAGGTCAAACAGCTCTTCAGAACACTCGCCGTGATACAGACGATAAAAGAAGATCAGTGAGGCAATGTCTCTTCGCAACTGAAGCGGTTCAAGGTTGTTAGTAACGTCTGCATCACTCGCAATACGGACAGCCCATCGCTGCAACCTGTCTAGTGCATCAAGGAGGTATTGAGCAGAACCATCCCAGAGATGCGAACAGTATTCCATGCACGACCTAACCAGTGCCTTATAGAGAAGGTATAGCTGACCGGGAATGAAAAACCGTCGCACTTTATTCAGGATGCCCAATCTCTTAGATGTTGTAGAGATAACACTCCCTAGGGTCCTGAGGTTAAGTTGAGGGATATTGATCTAGGATGTTGGTTGTAGTTTTGTAGATAGTGTTTGGAGGGAAATAGGAGAAAAGGGGGGTTTTTAAAAAAAACCCTATTGTGGTCCCTGAGGTTAAGATCGTAGCGGATATTGATCTTTTTCACGAAGAGTGATTAATGAGGAAGTTTAGTATATATATTTTATATATATAGTATATTTAGATTTAACGGAATCTGCCGGGCCCGCTAGTGTATTATAAATATAAGTTTTCGAGAAGACATTCTCAATACGATATAGAAACTGTATCAGTATAACAAAAAAGATTTTCAGCCAACTAACTTATCAATATTATAAATGACAAAGTTTATGAGGATGAATGAATATTTATTACTCTTTCATACAAAAACCATTCAACGATTCTTAAAGGAACTTTATAACAGTATAGTTTATATATTAGGATGCTATATGGGATATAAATTATAATTAAAATCGGCTAAAATATATCGAAACAGCTAAAAAGCGGACTTTGGATGAACCGCAAGCAATATAAGATGTCGTCATTTATAAAGACAAGTATGCAGACGAAGTCGCGGGTAGCTTGCTTGTATGTTTTTATACATTGTACGTATTAAAACTGTTTTAATAATATATCTTTATCTAAGTGATTTTCTCTTTGTATGTAACAAAAGAAAATCTTCATTCAACTGCATTTCTTAAACTTTCAAGTGTCTAATATGGCTGGGTTATCAAATGCCGCCTGCCTTTAAAGCTTTGAAGATATATGTGAACTCATAAATACTATCATTACATAGTATAAAACAAAGTCCCCTACTGCGTCTGTCTGTCTGTCTGTTCGCGATAAACTCAAAAACTACTGAACGGATCTTTATGCGGTTTTCACCAGTAGATAAAGTGATTCACGGGGAACGTTTTGGTATATAATTTGTCCAGGATTTTTTTTATAATCAGGGCGGGACAACCTCTGCCGGCCCCGCTAGTTTACTATATGTATACTGTCAAAATTAGCTTTCAGGATATAAATTAATAAAGCGCCATCTTTTGACTATTCTACAAACTGCATTTAGCTGAGGAGACGCATAGCATTAACTTGGAGTTTTTTGGTGTTTTTATTATCTAGATGTTAGTCTGTCATGTAGTGGACGTTATATTTTGTCTTGTTTTATTTGGCTCTATATTTTGTAATATTCATGGTGTTTAACTTAATATGATTTGGTTATTGTGCACATGTGAAGTGGATGGTAAATAATATCACGGAGCTTGAACTCGGACTTGTTACAAAAGTCCCTGGATTTTTTTTTCGAACTGACTACGCTATTGACCTAGTAAGGTCTTAACATGTTCACCGGACTACTAAGGCGAGCACTTAAGGCACTCGGCCGATTTTATTTATCTCAGCATGGACTCGGACTTACCACAAAAACTCCCTGGAAAGTTCTAACAAGACGGCCACAATCTTGTTACTGCATTGTAATGATCGCAAGAAACTTGTAATATCTATACCTACTCGACAATGGCAGTAATAATCTACAAGGTAGCCAGAAAAACAAGTCGAGGCCGTCATTAGGACTGCCGGCAGAAATGGAAACTCAAATCAATGAGATAACTGTGTTCTTTCGAATATTTAAAATTAATTGTAGTATGAATTATTTAAATTTCATAAATTGTATTTTAAAATTATTAACACTAGTCTGGTTTTCACATCTATAGGGACTCAATACAATAATTAAATACATTTTATAGAGTTTATTGATTAATGAAACATATGATAGGCTGCACTTCTCAATGCAACACATGAATATTAGACGTACACAGGCCGCTATATTACTACGCGTCACTAATCTGACGAAAGCCGCGCGAGCTCAATTGGCTCGGTCACGCTTGCTAGCATATCATGACATCGAAATCATGACTTTATTTCTTGCCAAAAATACTGCTCAACGCGCCTAAAGAAGTTGTCATTTCAATAAACTAAAACTTTACAGTAATTGTTTTCTTTTTCATGAGCTGATTTTGATTTTGTCTTATATAACTGAATTCGATTGGAGACATATTTCTGAATACTACCAATAAGTTATCATCGCTTTATACGACCGAAGCTGCCCGTTCAAGCTAGTGTATATGTTATAGTCAAACCTCGAAGCTCCGGCGCTCCTAGATTTGACTACTCAATCCTCAGTTCTGACTTAAATTCTTAGTCAAAGCCCAAATAAATCACGTTTTTCGGCCTTTGACTAAAGAATTATCGTCAAACCTAGGAGAGGCCAATTTAGTCAGGCAGACGTCGAAATATAATTTCATGAAATTGTCTTGTTTGTTAGATTAGGTATAATAAAACGACATTTTTTTTATTATTTTATTTAACGAACATGTTTTATTATTTTCGTAATATTAATTACTTACTTTATTTTTAACTATATTAATTACTTTAATATTAGATCTTTACCTATGAAATTGCCGTTTTGTATGAAAAATTGAAACAAATTTTTTTCATGTATTTTTTATTTATATTAATCGAAGTAATCAGCCATGCAATCAATGCATCTTTGCCAAAGCAGTGGCAGTTTATTGATGCCCTTCTTAAAGAAATCAGCTGGACGGGAGGCAACAAATTCTTCAAAGGCATTTTGTACTGCCTCTCGGGTAATGAATTTTTTTTCCGCTAAGGAGATATCCAAATTCTGGAAAAAGTAGTAGTCTGTAGGGGCAAGGTCTGGTGAGTAGGACGGATGACGGAGAACTTCCAACCCCAGTTCTTGCAACCTGGAAACCGTCTGCTGTGCAGTATGAGGACGTGCGTTGTAGTGCAGGAGCAGCGGAGACGAGCGATTGACCAATGATGGATGGAGATGTGCCAGCTTCTCCATCATTGTGTTCAGTTCTTCACAGTACACATCTGCAGTAATGCTCACCCCGTTTGGTAAGAAGCTGTGATGAATCACACCGGCGCTAGACCACCAAACAGTGACCATCACTTTTCTAGGGGTAAGTTTTCGTTTAGGGCATTGTTTAGGTGCTGAACCAGGATCCAACCAACTGGCTGAGCGCTTGCGGTTATCAAACAGAATCCATTTTTCATCGCAGGTAACAATGCGGTTCAAAATTCCTTCATTTGTGTGTCTGTTGAGCAGTGCAAGGCACGTCTCGACGTGTACTTCGCGCTGGCGATCATTGAGTTCGTGGGGCACCCATTTGTCAAGCTTTTTTACCTTGCCAATTTGACGCAAATGGACCAATATTGTTTTGACGCTAACGTCGAAAGCTGCTGCTAATTCAGCCGTAGATTGTGTATCATCAGCTTCCACAATCGACTTTAATTCGTCATTGTCGACCAAAGTCTTCGGACGACCGCGAGGTTTATTTTTCAGGTCGAAATTCCCAGAACGGAAGCGAGCAAACCAATAACAGGTGGTGCGTTGGTTTGTAGTGTTAGCTCCGTAAACGTCGTTGATGTTGCGTGCCGCTTGTGCCGCGTTGCTGCCACGACGGTACTCGTATTCCATAATTACTCGAATTTTTAACGTATCCATGATGACAAAAAAGATTGAAATGCGATGAAAATGTAACACTAATCAATAAACAAATTACTACTTTTGGAAAAAGAATTTCATGTTTTTAAAATAAAATTAATTTGAAATTAGAATTCTTAGCCAAACAAAAATTATTTTGATTTGAAATGGCCAGTACTGCAGAACGGCAATTTCATAGGTAAAGACCTATTATTATTATTAGTATTAAAATATAATATAACACAAGTAAATAAAGTCGAAGTGTCTGTTGGTAATGTCAAAATAACAGCTTTATACTAAACTAGCTGTGCCCGCAATACCGCCCGCGTGGAATGTAATGTATAATAACAGTGACTAAGAAAATCATCTGAATATATTAAGTCCATTATCTTATCTACTTTTCTCTCGTACTTAAGTCGCGACGTCATTAAAATTACAATAACTTTTGATAGACCGAACCGATTTTAATGAAACCAAGACAAATGTTACTTGAGGATATGCTTTATGCTTTTAACGCAGTACTTTAGTAGTGATGCGTGTTCAAATAAACAAACAGACAGACAGACATTTCTAAAAATGATTGAAATGTATTTTGTCACTTATTCCAAGACCCTTGCAACATTTTATCCTTCATAAAAATCTAAAGGGTACAGACTCGAGACGAGAAATTATAAATTAATTTCCTGTCAAAAATACTGCTTAACGTAGCTTAAGAAGTTGTGACTTCTAAACCTGGCGGGATTTGGCTATTTCAGGATATGCACTTGTCAATAAAAAGATCCCTATATAAGTCCAATACGTCTGCTTTAGGGATGATCAATATTCATCGATGTTAAAGAAACATCGATGTTTTGACATCGATGTTTTGACATCGATATTTTGATGTCGATAAGATCGACACATCGATGTTTTGATTTCGATAACATCGATGTTATGAGAATAAAATATCGAAATGTCAATATATTCTTTAGGGTCATCTAACGTTGCATGTACTAGCTAGAGACTAGATAATTATCAAATTTAATTATTTTACAATAGTTATTTCTTTGCATTACCTTTGACGTAGTCTCGGCAAAGGTCCACGAACCATCCCCGTGGCTAATGATTTATGCTGACGACATTGCGCTAACATACGAGAATAAGCAGAGACTGGAGGACAAAGTAAACCGGTGGAATGAGGCGCTGGAGAACGGTGATCTAACACTCAACGTTGTGAAGACCGAGTACATGGCTTGTAGTAGCACGGACTCCGAACCCTTAAAAATAGGTAACGAATGCGTCGCGAAGACCAGCAGCTTCAAGTACCTAGGGTCTGTGATACACGAGTCCGGGTCAATCGATCACGACATCCAATCTCGAGTAGGCGCCGCTTGGGCGAAATGGCTAGAGGTCACCGGCGTTCTATGTGGTCAAAGGATACCCGTTAAGTTAAAAGGCCTGGTGTACAAATGCATCATCCGACCGGTCTTGTTGTATGGCAGCGAAACATGGCCGGTCCTAGCTAGACATGTCCAGTAGCTACACGTCACTGAGATGAAGATGCTTATCTTATCTTTGCCGTGCCGTGAAGCTATGGAACAATCTTCCGGCCAGTGTGTTTCCTCCTTCCTATGACATGGGGTCCTTCAAGCGCAACGTGAAGAGATACTTACGCAGGCCGGCATGACAGCGGCGACCGGCGATGGATAGTGTGTCTCTCGGTGGTCGCCATTGTTTTTGGATTGTGCTGTGCTTACCATCAGGCACAGTACAGTCATTTTGCCGAACGACGATAAAAAAAAAAAAAAAAAATGCTACGATGGATGTGTGGCGTTACGAGATTAGATCGCATTCGAAACGAACACATCCGTGGCAGCCTTGGAGTCCGTGACATCGCAGACAAGCTGCAGGAGAATCGACTCCGCTGGTACGGCCACATAAGTCGCAGGCCTCCTGACTACGTTGGATGTAGATGCCTCAACATAACTGTACAAGGCCCAAGGTCTCGTGGCAGGCCCAAGAAACGCTGGTTGGACGTGGTAAAGGCGGAGTTAAAGAAAAATAGCCTCACACAGAAGGATGCCGAAGATCGGCCAAAGTGGAGGAAGTTTATTAAGAAAGCGGACCCTGGTACCAGGCCGGGAAAACGCTAGGAAGAAGAAGATTGCTTTGCATTACTTTTTTTTTTTTTTAATGCTGGCCAACTCCTGTACCAGCAACGGAACGGACAATATGGAAAACACCCGCTAAAGTTAGTTTTTTACAGACAGTTTTAATTGCTAGCAAAAACATCGATGTTTTGCTATAGATATTTATCGAACATCGATACTTTTAAACCGATATTAACATCGATGTTTTTCTAATAATCGATCATCCCTAGTCTGCTTTTACGTATTTGCTGTTTGCTAACCGAATATAGCGGAAAACTCAACACTTAGGAAGCTACAGCACCACAATTGTTATGCTGTAGGACTCCCTTACAAAAATTCTATTAATTCCATAATGGACGTAGAACCAATTTAACATTAAATGTTGTTGGGACGGTATACATTTTAAAGATCACAAATTGTTGCTGCGATTTAAAAGTATGGTGACGCCATCTTTTGACAACATGTCAGTGAGTCATGACATTAAGTGAGCACCACTTAAACCTTTGAGATGTTAGCAAAATATGCATATAATTGCTTAGCGCGCAGGATACTGTATATAAATAATACTAGCTGTTCCCGCGTCTTCGTCCGCGTTCGGGCTAACGCTAACACGCAGCGAAAACTCAAAAGGAAAACATCCCAATTTTGAAAAATTCTTTATTTGTGTTCCGTTCCTATTGATCTTACTGTGATGATATATTATAGCCTTCCTCGATAAACGAGCTATCTAACACTGAAAGAGCTTTCAAATCGGGCCATTTTAGATAGGTGAGTGCGTTCAAGCAAACAAACTCTTCAGCTTTTTAAATATTAGTATAGTCGTATAGATTCATATTTTTGTATTAGAATTTTAGAAAGTTCTAACAAGGGGGTCGCCATCTTGTTGAAAACTGGAAACATTACAAGAAACTGTATTATTACGGTCGCAGTAATAGTTTATATGATTGGTTGAACAAAAAGAAAACTAAAAAAACCTTTTAAACTCGTTCATGCTGTAAAATTGTATCCATTCATCTTGGCACTAAAGTTTGCAAACAGAAATTTGACCTGCGCGGTGTTACGATCGATAATAGAAAGAGACATGCGTGAAGAAATTGCTGAACAATATAGAGACATCAAATTTTAATATCATTTCCAAGTTATTTATTTTAGGTCGTTAATATATTTGTCTCGCCTAAAAATTCACACGATTTAATATACGTTCATAAAACTGCATCTTTGAAATTATGTTATACTAGTTTTTACTTCGGTTGTATTAACACAGATTAGATCCATCTTTCCAGGATAGTACTTCTTCTGGATGAAAGGTAACATATTGAAAGGTGAAAGGTAATTTAAAGCTTTTGAATTCCTCTGACAACGTGTATAATGTATACATATGATTGGTTGAACAGTTAAGGTGTGTATACAAACAAACTAATCAAATTCAAATCTATATCGATACATATAAGGGATCATTCAAGTATTATGTAAGCACTGATGGAGGGAGGAGGGTCCTCGATTTAAAAGGTCCTTAATTTTGATGACATAGGGGTGGGAGGTCTGGATGGTGATTACGTCAGCAATATTTATTTACTGAATTAGAACAGATTTGAACATACTTACTTAAATGTTTACGTAATTATGGGGGGCAGGGTTAAGAGCATTGCTTACTTTTGCCGACCAGGGGGAGGAGGCGGCCAGATATTACAAAAATTCTACATACGTAATACTTAAATTAAGGGCCCCTAATAAGATGGTAAATCTTACGTGTCTGTATTTTTTTTTTGAAAAAAATTGTTGCCCTTGTTTAGGAATAAGTAATAAAATACATTTCAATCATTTTTAGAAATGTCTGTCTGTATGTTTGAACACAGTAGAGAGAACAAGTAGATAAGTAAATGGACTCAATACATTCAGATGATTTTATTAGTCACTGTTTTTTTACATTAGGTTTCACGTGGACAGTGGACAGGACGAGTCGCGGGCACAGCTAGTTTATAATATTAGTAAGTATGCATAGTCGTACGATTTTCATAATCTTGGTCAGCTATTGCATTGCATTTTAAGGGTCGGCAACGCGCATGTGACAACCTTAGTTTCAAGCGTCCATAAACTGCGGTGACTGCTTAACATCAGGCGGCCTGCATGCTTGTTTGCCACCATCGTGGTATAAAAAAAAATGTTTTATACTCCCAAGCATTTATATTAATAATGAAATTGCACTTTATAACGTAATGCTTATTTTTGTTTTGTTATTTGACAATTCATAAGATATAATACTTTGATTTATAAGCCTATTTGATTGATTTAAGGAATCAACCAATAATTATACACAAGGTATCGATTTCTAACTAAACTCGATATCGGAAAATGACTATTACGTTTAACTAGTCCTACTCGACATCAGAAAGTTCTATATACAAAAAAAATAACGCAATTGCAATATATAGAACTTTACAAAAATTACAATTACAAAAATTACATTCTGTGGCTTGTCTGAAATCCGCCATCGCGTGTCCTAGACATTGTAAAGGACACAAAATATTGCCGCGATTCAAAAGTATAGTGGAGCCATCTTTTGACGACAAACTCTCTCTTTGAATCTGTATTTCCATGTAGGGGCATTAATTTTTTGATATATGTTCGAATATTTTAGGGTATTACGTGTATAAAATAATCTATACTAATATTATTTTATTAAAACTGAAGAGTGTGTTTGCTTGAAGGCGCTAATCCCAGAAACTACTGGTCCGATTTGAAAAATTTTTCAGTGTTATATAGCTCATTTATGAAAGAAAGCTATAGGTTATATGTCATATCATGATATCATATCACTATATATCATATCACGCTAAGACCAATATGAGCGGAGCACCAATAAAGAATGTTTCAAAATCGGGGTTAACGTTTATATTATTTAAAATTATTTTCACCTTCTACGTAAACGAACTCGCGAGTTAAAGTTAACGTTAGCCCAAAGTCACTATTCCACGCGGACGAAATCGCGGGCAGAAGCTAGTATATGTATACATAGGATCGGTCGAGTCGTTATGGCGTGTATACAATCAAACTAAAATACACATTTGTAATATTAGTAAGGATACATAATAGTCCTACAGATTTCATAATCTTGGTAGGTTAATGTATGAATGTTTTTTTATTCCCAACGATCACTGTCACTAAATATTATAAAGTCCACTGCCGCGTCTGTCTGTCCGTTAGCGATAAACGCGATAAAAGCGATTTTCATTTGGCTTTCATTAATAGACACAGTAAATCACGAGGAAGGTTTACGTATATAATTTGTCAAGATTTGTTGTAAATTCATTGAAATATAACGATAAATGTTGAAAGAGTCGGAAAAGGTCAAGCCGGCTGGGAGCTTTCGTCAAAAACGCCGCCCGATCCCTTTGAGATATAACAAAACAATTGAGATAATAAACAACGTAGATGAAGTCGCGGAAATCAGCTAGTTTATACTAAAAATGGAATTGCATATTATAGTATAATGTTTATACGCTTCGATAATTCATAAGACTAGTGGGCGCCCAGTGGTCGACATTCGACCATAGTTCATTGCATTTTTAAAGTTTGAACTTTATTAGGGTTCTTTTATCAAAGGGTATTATAACCTCTATAATCAAAGGCTTTCATTATGCCTACTCAGTTATTTGCCATTTTTTTTAAATTATATAAACATTTAAAAAATCTATGTCTAAATGAAAATTGAAATTAATTATAAATTTGAAACAAAAAACAGGCGGTTACATAAGGTGGTAAGGCTCTCAAATACTAAGTAAACATAACTTTACGAAAATAAAGTAATTTATCACAACTCAGGACACAATTTTCAATTAATTTTACACGACACCATGGGTGCGTGGTATTTTTGGATGGTATTGAATTAAATATAGTCTGTGCATTATAAGGAATAGTGATATGCCCAGTATCATCATTTGGAAAAGTAATGGATACACAATAGAATCAAATGATGAATCCAAAACAAAGATGTTTTTAATGCTACCATTAACTTTTGAAAATTAATTCATGTTTGTTCATAATTTATCATTGACTGTACTAAATATAATTGCTACATCAAGTTGAACTGCATCATTGTAACCCCAAAGATGTAAGTCATGGTCTCATGGATTACTTTCATGACCAAACAAATTTTCTTATTTTGATTTTACAAAGTATTTTTTCGCTCATTTTTTATTGAATCATCATTTGAAGTGAGTACACCATAAAGAAATACTAAACATTAAAATATTGACATTGACTTTGGAAATATTGCTTTACTCTTATGGCAACATGAAGCAAAGTGACATGAAGTGAAAAGCAGTCCTGTCACCTAAAAATTTTGACATTCAATAAAACCAAAGAGAATAATAATTATTTCAGTAGTTCCATAAATTTACTAAAGATAAATTATTTATCAAATAATATTAATGTATATTATGAATTTACATATTATATTATTCTAAAATTAACCTACAATTTAACCAGTTGATTTCAAAGGGCATATTGTAAGGCATGCAACGTCAGTCATGTTTAAAATATTTAAAAGGTAATTGGAACGTAAGAAGGATAAAGGATGTTCGAAACGTCTTTTTCATTTACATCTGTGTATATGTTGTGTAAAATTCAAGCAGTAGTGTGAGTAATTTATATTTTTATTAATTTAATATGCTTGCAATGCATTTTATATAATAAAAATAGCTTTGTGCACTTCTCTGCCATATAAACTTTAACTATGCTAAATTACAAGTTCATCCGTTCGCCCACTTCGCTTAAAAAGGGGTACAAAGTTTTGACTCCACGTATTAATATATAAGATATGTTATAATATCATTGCTGAATGTAGAATGAAAAAGGGTAATTGGAACGTAAGAGTAAAAAAATACATACAGTCAAGCATAGCAACCTCCTTCGCAACCATTTTTGAAGTCCGTTATTGATGGATGTCAAAATGTCTTTTTATTTACATGTGTGTATATTAGGGTGTTTCAAAAAAAGACGATTTTTTTTTTCTTTTGGTGTCTAAAAATTAATAGTATACCTAAAAACAAAAATTTTGGCGCCCATGTGAGCTCTTAATATCAATAGTAAGATTTGCCTGTATCCATTTCTTTATTTTCCATTTAAATAACACGGGAAAATTTTTTTTTAATTTTTTAATTTTTATTACTTTGGAACGGTTCATCGTAACAACAATCTGAAAAATGATATTTGTAGGAAATTTTACGCTCTACAAAAAACGTCTGAAGACCAAAGTTCCTCAGATTAACGGCTTCAAAGATATCCGCGGTCAATGATAACACTAATAAAAAATTTCAAATATTTTCCAATAAAACTACAAAAAAAATATCATATGCTATATTTTTATTATTTTTTATGTAAAATTACTTTAATTCCGTTAACCTGAGACTGTAAACTTTTTTTTTTACTAATTAATTCAATACTTAACTCACGAAATGCACTAATATATAAATATAAACGTTAAAAATATCTTATAAATGATTTTTTGCTCTCTTTTATAACAAATTTATTTTTTTCTTTACTAAATATTAAGAAATTTAATTGAACAATTAATTCTTTATAACAAAAAACTATATTTACAACTTGTTACAACAATTTTTCAACTTGAAAATATTACAGTTTTATAAAATTACTTTTATTGCAATTAGGATATTGTTTTCTATGTTCTGTCACTACTTGCAACAAATATTGAAGCTGTTCTTCAGCTTTCGTTAAGCATCGATTATATTTCCAACTAATTCACTTAACACATCACCAATCAAGTACACTGTTTTCACCATTATGGTCACAAAATTTATAACTAATATATTTCAACTAATTAAATTAATAATATAACGGATTGAAAAAACAGTCAGTATCAATGAACAAAGACAATGACGAGAAGATATAGTAAAGCGTTGAGAGCAAAGCAACTAAATGAAGTTAGTACCGAACAACCAGGCTTACCAACACAGAGCTTATTAGCTACAACACTCAAATTAAATGAGTATAATACTCTGTACCGACAGAGCTAAATAAACCTCTGTTGATATTATTCAAATAAAAAACATTTGATCAAGTTTTATAGTAGATTTAATTGATTTAACGTATTTACAGAATTTTCATATTATTTTGAATAATATGCAATGATGAGTGTTTGGTGAGTTTGTGTAATAAGGAACTTTACATTTTCCTCTTACAAAAATTTATAAATTTTATAAAATATAAAATAAATTTGTTATAAGAAAGACCAAAAAACCATTTATGTGACATTTTTAACGTTTATATTTATATATTAGTGCATTTCGTGAGTTAAGTATTGAATTAATTAGTAAAAAAAAAAGTTTACAGTCTCAGGTTAACGGAATTAAAGTAATTTTACATAAAAAATAATAAAAATATAGCATATGATATTTTTTTTGTAGTTTTATTGGAAAATATTTGTAATTTTTTATTGAAGTGAAACTTCTTTATCGGCGTTGGAAAAAATTTACCGTCACATTTTTCCGTTACGCGCCATCTTTTTTGTATTCATGTCTATGTTAATAAAATCCTTTTGTTTAAACTTTATCTAATTTAACTTTATTTTTTAATATATTAATGAAATTGTTTGCCATAAAGAAAGAAATGGTTTTTTTGTTTATTTTTTTGGTTTTTTTTTTTTTTTATTTTTTTTTTTTTTTTTTTTTTTTAACCAATTTCTGGAAAGTTGCATATAGATCATTTTGCGAAAAATAAGGCCTTAAACAAGTTTCACTTCTTACGTGTGTACACTAGTACACGCACACATTTTTTAGTGTTATCATTGACCGCGGATATCTTTGAAGCCGTTAATCTGAGGAACTTTGGTCTTCAGACGTTTTTTGTAGAGCGTAAAATTTCCTACAAATATCATTTTTCAGATTGTTGTTACGATGAACCGTTCCAAAGTAATAAAAATTAAAAAATTTAAAAAAAAAATTCCCGTGTTATTTAAATGGAAAATAAAGAAATGGATACAGGCAAATCTTACTATTGATATTAAGAGCTCACATGGGCGCCAAAATTTTTGTTTTTAGGAAACTATCAATTTTTAGACACCAAAAGAAAAAAAAAATCGTCTTTTTTTGAAACACCCTAGTGTATATGTTGTGTAACATTGAAGCAGTAGTGTGAGTAATGCATATTTTAATAAATTTAATGTACTTGTAATGCTTTTTATATAAAATAAATATATTTCTGCACTTCTCCTCCATATAAACTTTAACTATGCCAAATTTCACGTTCATCCGTTCACGCAATTCACTTAAAAAGGGGTACAAAGATTTGGCTTCACGTATTAATATATATGATGATGATGATATGGATAATCGAAATAATATTTTGATTTACAGCTTATTTTATTGATTTAGTAAATCAACCAATAATTATACACATTACAACTGTTGATAAAATATCGAAATTTTTATTTTAAAATATCGATATTAATTACTAATTTTTTTTGGACGATATATCGATAGTTCGATATAAAAATTTGGATATCGGCGATCGATATTTTTATTATATACATCATCATCTTTACCTTATTCCAGCTATGCTGAGTCCATGCAACATGTTTTCCACTCTCCTATGTCAAGCCTGAATCAGAAAGTTGATTTTTTTTCTCGAACTGACTACGCTATTGATCTAGCAAAGTCTTAACAGTTTACCGAACTACTAAGAAAGTTCTATTTAATTACAAAGCATTTGCAATGTATAGAACCTTACAAAAAATATCATTACGTAACTAACTTTATCTAAAATCGGACATCACTTGTGCTAGGCATTGTAAGAGCTACAAAATATTGCCGCGATTTAAAAGTATGGTGGTGCCATCTTTTGACGACAAACGCTTTGTCAATCTGTATTTCCATGTACCGGTATTAATTTTTTGATATATGTACGAATATTTTTAGCGTATAAATAATTTTAAAATGTGTATATATAATCTATAGCAATATTCTAAAGCCGAAGAGTTTGTTTGCTTGAACGCGCTAATTTCAGGAGCTACGGGTCCAATTTGAAAATCGGAGACGGATTTGAAAATTTGAAATCTTTCCGTGTTAGATAGCTCATTTATGGAAGAAGGTATATTTTCCTTCTGAGAGCTTCCGCTGCGTGCGCTGCGCAAACGGTAACGGCGCAAACGGATTTGAAAAATTATTTCAGTGTTAAATAGCTCATTTATCGAGGAGGAAGGATTTATCATCATGCTAATGAAGAACGTTTCAATATATATTTTTTTCCTTTCGAGAGCTTCCGCTGCGTGTTATAGCGTTATCCCAAAGTAACTATTCCACGCGGACGAAGTCGCATACAGAAGCTAGTATCATATAGAAGCTGGAACACTCGACTTGACTTTCATGTCGATGCGTATTTATGTAGTACTAGCGGGCCCAGCGGACGTTGTCCCACCCTAATAATAATTATAAAAAACCTACTATCCGATCGCAGGACAACCTATCGGTTTTAATTATGAACACACAAAAATTATCATAAAAAAATATTTAATTTATTTTATTTATTACATTTATTCATAAAAAATATTTCAGTGTTATATAGCTCATTTATTGAGGAAGGTTATAGGCTATATACCATCACGCTGAGACCAATAGGAGCAGAGCACCAATGAAGAATGTTTCAAAATCGGGGTTTTTTTCCTCTTGATAGCTTCTGCTACGTGTTAGCGTTTAGCCCAAAATAACTATTCCACGCGTGCGAAGTCGCGGGCAGAAGCTATTAACTAATTATATTATCTATACTAATATTATAAAGAGGTAAAGTTTGTGAGATTGTAGGGGGTAATCCCTGGGGAGTCGGAGAAAGTATGGTCGAACGAAAACGTTTCTTACGAACGCTGCCTTAATTATGAGATATATATGATTGAGTTCTAGAGAAAAGTTGTAGCTTGATAATGCCTATTACCGCCCAACGAAGTGGGCACGGGTCAGCTAGTAGATTAATAAGTGTGAAACATTTTTAAACTTAAATTTTATCCACCTCCTATGGAAATACTCCACTATTTTTATTAAAATATAGTTACTAGATTAAAGTTCAAATTGAGTGGAATTTATTATTATCCTAACTATGATAACGGAACCTCTTGTACATTAAGAGGCAACATAACGACTTATATATTAGAGATGCCGATCTGAGATTGATTAATCAAGTTTCGACTGAAACAAATCGATTAATTAACATCGTGAATCGATTTTTTCTATGTAAATAACCATAAAATCCGATACAATAATTTGTAAATTTAAAAAATATGTAAAAAAAGTTCGTCAAAAAAGAAAAAAGGTGAGAGATCGATTTGTGGATAATCGATTCTCTAGTCCTCGGTGTTTTCATAAATTGAAACGATACACCACGATTCGGGTCGATTTAAATATCGATTATTTTTTTGCGAAGGATCGCCATCCCTAAGATATATTTAGAAATCCAGTCTAGCATAACTAATAGATATGCAGGAAAGATTTCTTACAAAAATATTAAATATGAGATTACAGAATTAGGTAAATAGCTAAACTTTAGTTAACTCCCACGAAAATATTCACGCGGCTACTAGACATTTCAAATCGAATTATTAATTTTTTTTTCTCGAACTGACTATGCTATTGATAATTGATTGAGTAATGATTGCGCAACAAATTTCACATTATAGCTTAATTTGTAACGCTGTTATAATTTACGTGATTCACTAGTCGCTTAAATGTTCTCGAATTTATAATGTATTATTTTTTTGAACTTAATTCTATTATTTACAGTAAATATATACCAACGCGGACTTGACGTTTTTATATTTTAACAAAATATTATAATTTCATGCGATGCATTTTTTGAACTAGTTAAATTCAAACTGTGTGTAATTCTTTAATTATTTTTTTTCTTGACTATGACAATTTTATTCGTTTCATAAAGACGATAATGGAACCTCTTATATATTACGAAGTAACAATAAGGACGGATATATTTAGAAATCCAATCGAGCATACCAAATAGATATGCGGAAAAGATTTCCTACAAAAATATATCAATTCAGAAGTGGGATAAAAGTTAAACTTCCGTTAACTTGCATGAGAAACATTCTCGCGGCTCCTAGACATTTCAAGTGGAAGCACTGTTCCCGCGATTAAAACGTACAGTGATGCCATCTCTTGCCAACTAAGTGTCTTACTATCTAGGACTACGTTTCTCATACAATTCAGTGTTGCTGTCTTCATTTACCGTAATAATATTAAACTGTAATGTTATCTATCTTTATACGTATATAATTATGCTATGTATGTGTATATATATTTCCAATATAGTATTGCATATTATCTCTGTGGGACTAATAGCACAGTATCTACCCCCCCTTTGGTGATTTGCCTATGGTGACATGTTGCTATTTTAGATCATTCTACGTTATTACACCGAACATTTGACAATCATATATATTAATACGTGAAGCCAAAACTTTGTATCCCTTTTTAAAAGGCTTTTTAATTGCGTGAATGGATGAACGTGAAATTTGGAATAGTTAAAATTTATATGGAGGAAAAGTGCAGAAAGCTATTTATTTTATATAAAATGCATTAGAAGTACATTAAATTAATTAAAATATGCATTACTCACACTACTGCTTCAATTTTACACAACATATACACACATGTAAATAAAAAAGACATTTTGACATCCGTCAATAACGGACTTCACAAAAGGTTGCGAAGGAGGTTGCTATGCTCGACTGTATGTATTTTTTAACCGACTTCGAAAAAGGAGGAGGTTACTACGTTCGGTTGTATGTATTTTTTTTATGTATGTTAGTCGATATCTCCGCAAATTATGAACCGATTTTAATGAATTTTTTTATTTGAATTAGTTATATTCAGCGGTGGTCCCATATAAATTTGAAGAAAATATTCAACCCCTAAGGGGGTGAAATATCGTTTATTTGATTTTCACCCACTTCGTCTCTACGTATTTTCGTGGAAACCGATTTATTATACCCATTACAAAGCAGATATATTTATGAACACAAGAAATGGGGAAATAATTTTTTTTACAAAAAAAATAAACCGCCTTCGATGTGAAAAACTAATAAGGCACTAAAAAGCGAAAAATAACTTAATTATTAAGTTAACCGAATTAAATAAAAAATATTGATATTTGAACTACCTAATTATATATTTGAAGTCGATGCCATTGATAAAAGAACCCTAATAAAGTTCAAACTTTAAAAATTCAATGAACTATGGTCGAATGTCGACCACTGGGCGCCCACTAGCTTAGTTAGCTTAGTTTAAAACGTATATTTGCCACACTTGACATTGGCGGAATTGCCTACATAGGCAGAAGTCATATCGAAGAAAAAAAAATACAAATGTTTAACTATTTGTACATGTTATTTATTTAACTGCCAAACACATATATATTTTAAATAACTATGTTTTTGACACAAATGCGGTTTTATTACGAAATAAGCGCAATTTAATCTTGTAATTGTATATACTCTATAGAAATCAAGTTCATATTTAACAAGGCATTAGCTAATTTAATTAACGTGTTATGAAATTTCTACATGTGTAACAAATAAAATGTAGATTTAGAGAAAACGTTCATCGCAAAGAGATGGCGCCACAATACTTTTAAATCGCGTCAACGGTTTGTAATCTCAAAAAAGTCTGAAACCCGTACCATTCATTTTCGTCCTAGCAGAAAACTGCTGCAATAAGCGTTAGTAGTTGTTGCTTCAACGAAACTTTTGTAGGAAGATCTGCTGCTGCTGTCAATTGTGACAGTAATGAGGTCTTCTCATGATGTTATTGAACCGGGTTTGAGAACTAAAACGTAATATTCCATAGTCAAACTTATTGACCGCTCTGAGTAATACAAATCATTACATAGTATAAAACAAAGCCCCCTACCGCGTCTGTCTGTCTGTTCGCGATAAACTCAAAAACTACTGAACGGATCTTTATGCGGTTTTCACCAGTGGATAAAGTGATTCACGAGGAACGTTTTGGTATATAATTTGTCCAGGATTTTTTTATAATCAGGGTGGGACAACGTCTGCCGGGCCCGCTAGTTTAAATATAAATACGTATTTTTACTATACGTCGAAACAACTGAAAACTATATTTATGTCTAAAATTCTTTACAAAATAGTAACTTTAACAATGGCCCCAAACTAGGCAATGCCCTGTCCCATACTGTAGGCCTTTTCATCTCTAACAGATGCTTCAAGTAGCATTTCGAACTTTCGTAGGTGAATAGTGAGGCCGATCCGGGAAAGGATCTCTCGGCCGCATATCTGGCAAGTATACGTGCCCCCAGGTGGACAGAGGTTGGAGACCTGCTCATGACCACTCATACGTTTTTCCTTGAGTAGTTGAAACCAGGCGACTTCGTGCTTTGACTGACCTTCGTGGATTAGGCGACACCATTTAGCACGGTCCACGGCTAGCTCCTCCCATTGACTGCTTGAGATGTTAAATGCAGCCATGTCACGTTTAGCACAATTCTTAAAGCGGAGGATAGGGCGCCCGACAGACCTCTTTGAATGTGCTACCTCTCCGAGCAGAATTTGTCGTGGCAAACGAGTCGGTTCCATTCGATACATATGGCCTAGTCAACGCAGTCATCTCTTCTTGAGAATGGTGGTAATGCTCGGAAGCTGTACCTCGCTCAGAACGGACTCGTTTGTCACATCTTTCCACGTTATGCCTAGTATGCTTCGCAGACATCGCAAGTGAAATATGTTCTTGTTTTGCGTATGTTGCCCAGGTTTCCGCTCCGTACAGAAGCATACTTCGAAGACATGACTAGTAAATAAGCATTTTCGTTCTCACAGTAAGGTGTAATATTTTCCCAAGCCCTTGCACGAAGTTTTCCAAACGTAAAGGCTGCTTTACCGATGCGTGAATCGATCTCTGCATCAAGCCAAAGATTGCTCGATACTTGTGAACCTAGATAGCAAAACTTGTTGATTACCTCTAAAGGTGTGCCGTTAAGTAAGACCACTGGTTGGTCTGAACACCCTTGCGCGAAAATGACGGTCTTTTTAATGTTGATTGACATTGAGAAAATGTCACATGCTTTAACGAATTTGTCCATCAGGCTTTGAAGCTCGTTTTGGCCATGGGCAACAAAGGCAGCGTCATCAGCGAAAAGGAGACTATTTACGAATAGATCCTCCCTAAAACGCTTAGACTTGAGCATTTAAATGTTGTATAACCTACCATTAGATAGCGTATGTAGGTGAATGCCTTGTTGTTCAACACCGAAAGCAACCTTTAAGAGTACCGACAAGAATATTCCAAAAGCCAAAACACAACCTTCACGAACGCCACAGCGCACTTCAAAAGATGCTGAAGTGCTTATGAAGTACTGAGGCTGCCATGCCCTCGTGGAATGACCGTGTACTATCTCTAGGAGTTTCGGTGGGCACCCAATCTAAAAAGAATCGAGTACAACCCTTCTCTGCTCACGGTGTCAAGTGCCTCGTTCAGGTCTACAAACGCGATAACAAGGGGGGACTGTTGCTCTCTCGAATATCACGTCGACAGTTGAGCGTTGGGACCTAAAACCGCACTGTGTCTCAGGGTATATGCGGTCAGTAAGCTTTTGCAATTTGACCAAAATGGCCCTAGCAAAAGCTTTCCCGACAGGGATATTCCGCGGTAACAGTTGCAATCATTGCGGTCGCCTTTGCCTTTCAAGAGGGACGATGTTAGCATCGCGCATATCCTGTGGCAAATAGCCTCCATCCCAACATTTGGCCAGGTGGTTCTGAAGGGTGGGGAGGAGGCACTCGAGTTTGACAATTTCGGTGGTAATATTGTCTTTACCTGGACTCTCTTCTACCGTGGCTGCGGCATCTAACTCGTACCAGGTCGGCAGGTTCAAGATAAGTTCCATTGTTTCTGGCTGAAGATCTATACGTTGCGAATAGATCCCAGTGTAATCATGTTAATATTGTCTTTACCTGGACCCTCTTCTACCGTGGCTGCGGCATCTAACTCGTACCAGGTCGGCAGGTTCAGGATAAGTTCCATTGTTTCTGGCTGAAGATCTATACGTTGCGAATAGATCCCAGTGTAATCATGTATACTACCTACCTACCTACCTACTCCAAAAAAGACGGCGCCTGTCTCTTCGAAGCCTAATAACTGTTTACAGATTGACTTAATTGATGATAGCGCGTAAATTTAACTTGAAATAGGATTTGTAAGGTGCTTCAGTTGTTACATGTTTTTACAGCAGTGAAAATTAGTTGAGATAATGAAAACCTAGTTAGTTCAGTTATATGATGTTAAAATCGTTATTTAAAATTATTAGCGAACCTAAAATGTCACCATCTACAAAAGTTAATACAACAGTTATTGGTACCAAATCTATAGTTTATAGCATAATAACTTTTAAGAAAAAAAATTCGATATCGTATAACCGTGCCTATATGACGATACTTTCCCATTCATTTAACATGGGATTTTTAACATTTTAGAAATTAATTTTTAATTTGCTTGTTTTTTCTAATTATTTTATTTAATTTACCAATTACCACTTGTTTGTATTTAATGTTTAAGTGTTATTATTATATTATATATGTCAGAGGAAATATGTGGAGTCTATAAAGCAGAGAGCACGAATGCCATTATCCTCCATTTGTATGTATTTTCACAACACGACTGGCACTATGAAATGAAACGACGACTTCTTAGATTCTTGTTCTTTTTAATAATGCTTTTACAATAATCTCAGAGACACCGCTCTCAGAGACAATATCACTTAGCGACAATAACGATAGATCTCAGAAACAATAATGAATAATGAATCTTGCACAACCTCGTACAAGCAATTATAAAGGAATCGCCTTCCTTCACCTACCGACAACCCAAGTGAAGGAAGTCTTAGTTTGACGAAGTACTTAATCTACGATTTTGTACATAGTTAAACTTTTTGTTCGCTAATAATTCTAATTATAAATAAATAACGATTTTAACATCATACATTGAATAATTACGTTATCATTAATTGTCTTAAAATAATTCACTGTTGTAACAACCGAAGTACTTTACAAATCCTTATTTGCCATGAAACTCATTTTAGATCGACAATTATTCTAGTAATTACAAAGTTATACTAATAACATAGTACAATGCCAATATGCTTTAATTACATTGTTATTCATTTTAAATAGCAACTTTACTATTCTTAAAAGGGACGGGACCCCCGGGACACCCACGACCGGGCCCAGTCACAGGTGCTAGGGGGTAGGAGGCGTAGGAGACTAGGGAGAGGGGAAGGGTAGAGGGTAGAGGGTGAAGGGGAAAGGATCCGGGACGCTGGCGGGCAACACCAAACTGCACGATCATCGTAGGGGAATTTATTTAACGCTCACAGACTTACAATAGTCCTTACAATTATCACGACACGAATCGCGGTTACAGCGGTCACTGTACACGGGTACAGGTCGCAGAACAGGCAGGCCAGTAGCCACGGATCAGACCGAAAACGCGGATTCTTCCTGGCGAGGAGCAGCGCCTCGATGCGTAGCGACGGCTTGAATCCGATGATCCACGGCGAACGATGAACCACGATGCACGATGAACGATGAACTTCCGATGATCTTCACGAAGATTCTTGAGGCTTCCAATTGACACTCCGTCGTAGATGGTCTGATTAGCTGAGAACCTGCCACGATTTGACGGGGCCCCCGACGAGCAAGTAGTTCGAGGCTATACCGTAATGAGAGCCGCGGTGGCTCTCATCATTTTCACGTGTTTACATTCTTATTTTTACTATGATTTCACGATATTTTACAAAATATTAGCAAAACTATAATTAGAATCTAAGCGTGTTATAAACCATTATATTCGTCTTAAAAGGCTTGATACAATGCAATAATGACCTAAGTTTTATGATAAATAACTAAAAAGTTATACATAAAAATATGCAATTTTTACACAGGAATTTTGATTTCACAATTTTCACTTAGGCCGTATTTTGCCTTTCTCGGTAATTTAATTATACATAAATGTTATATATTTTGATTATATAATGTTTTAAACACAATTCACACAAAATTAATATAAATTTCAAGATTTTACGTGACAATGCAATAATCCGAAAAAAAAAAGTTTAAAAAAATTTAACTAAAAAATTAAAAATAAATAATAGTTTCAAAAAATTAAAAAAACACGCTTTCATAAAAAATCCAACTAAAAAACCGAAAATAAAATGTAATAAATTTGGATTAAGAATAGTGTAAATTAGAAGTACTACATGTATATTTTTGTAAAAAGTGACAAAAAAATTATAAAAATACTGATATCTGGAGGTGCTGATATTAACATGCGATGCGTCACTGGTGGATTTTTTATGAAAGCGTGTTTTTTTAGTTTTTTAAACTATTATTTATTTTTCATTTTTTAGTTAAATATTATTAACTTTTTTTTCGGATTATTATTGCATTGTCATCGACCTTTGACAAGTGTACAAAGTTTGAATTAAATCTGATCGTTCAAAGTAGGACAAAATCGAGCTCAAAGGGGTCGGTTACATACATACATACAGGTGAAGCTAATAAAAGCGTGATAAAAATGGTTATTTTCTAAAGCAGGTAGTAACATATAAAAAACGAATCTGCTAAACACCAATACAGCATGATAAGCTTCTATTTTTAACGAATTGTGTGGAGTAGAAATTGAATTTTTAATATAAGTACGACTAAAGTAATTTTTTTTAAATAATAATTTTAACTTGTGCCCTTACAGTTTACCTTTCTTATTAATGCATTAAATTTAAGTAGCAATAACATTTGTTTATTTTTGTTTTGTTCGTCAGGACTCGGGAAACAAAATAGACGCTACTTTCTGACTAGCATTAAAGATCTGACGTATGCACATTAGACCCTACGAAAATCACTCGATACTTAGAAATATCGATACTTTTATAAGTACGATAGTTTTTTTTTCGATACTATTCATGAGTACAGTATCGATATTTTCTATACGTTAACGTGTCACTACTTGTATTAGAGATGTGCAACACTGCGCTGCGCCGCGCAATTGCGCCAACTCAGTTCTCTGCGCTGGATGTGTTAACTCACTTCTTCAAAATGAGTTGGCGAACAGCGCAGGACCGGGATATTCGAATATCATTTTTATAAACCGCATCTCTGTGAAATGTAAATGGAGTTATACCTAGGTAATCTTTACTTTCTAGATTGCACCTTACTTATTTTTCTTCTTCTTTAATATATGGCACGGTGTGTATGCAATACACAATTCCACCAATGTAATGTGGATACAGAGTGTGCGCTGTCTGTGGCAGATAGTGTCATAAACGAAGGAGACCGATTAAAAAATGAAATTCAAAAACGAAACATACAATAACTCGGTCTGAACACAAATTAATTGTTTCCTACAAATATACATATAAGCTAACTTAGAAACATATTGATTAAGAAATAGATAATCTGATTAAAGTTTGATCTTGTTAATTTTAATAAATAATGACAAGACCTGTAAAATTAAAGGGTTATTATTCACTAATGCTAAGACACACATAAGGATAATAGGACGGGGAATATAAGGAGGGATATCGAAAAGGGAGAATCTGTTACTCGAACAATTAAAGAATATATGATCTAGGGAACCGTCGTCTAGGCCGCAGACAGATGCACTGGTGTACAAGTATGACCTAGACGAAGACGACAGATGATGAAAGTAACGGCCTTACTTAGATATTGGAATTTAAAAAATCATGGTTTTTGGGGGAATTCATTTTGGAAAGAACCCTAAGGTTTTCCTTATATTTTCTGGAAAATTTTCAATCCTTTTGCCATGCTTCTAATAATCTAGTTTATCTAAAGAACGTAGATCTTCTGTATATAGTCTATAATAGTCGAAGGAACCAGATTGGCCAGCATTCTTTGCGCAAGAATCCACTGACTCATTCCCAGAGATATCGCAATGGCCTGGAATCCAAGCAGTGTTCTGGCCATAAAGTTTTATTTTGACAGATGGCCGAGTTGACAGCTGTGTGTAAAACAAATGACGGAATACGTTTACGTTCGAAAATCAAAACGAATGAACTATAATCGATTCTGTGGGGACTAGTTGAAAGAAAAACATGGTTGATTTATTTTAATTTGTTATTGTGTTTTAGTGTACAAAAGTATTGTTATATTGTTTTCTAAAGTGTATTAAACTAACAAAGACGATAATTCATTGAAATACATCATTTTTGGACATGCCATCTTACCATAAACATACATAACACTATCTGAATTATCACAGTCAAGCCCGATATTATTCATTCTTTCTCTCGCTGTTTGCGCTGAGTACCTGTGAGCGCGGCTTACAGATGGCGCGCATTACGTTGCTCACACGGCGTGTTTTAATTTTGTTGTTGTTTCGCCATGGCGCAATTTTGAGTTAGCGCAATGAGCCGGCGCAGTTAACTGCGCCTGAGTTATTGAGTTAGCGCAAGGATTTTCACTGAGTTACCCATCTCTAACTTGTATATTAAGAGGTAACAATAACGACCGATATATTTGGAAATCCAATCTAGCGTACCAAATAGATATGCTGAATAGATTTCCTACAAAAATATCACATTTCAGAAGTGGGATCAAAGTTAATTTTCGTAAACTCACATGAACAACATTAACGCGGCTACTAGATATTTCAAATCGACGCACTGTTCTCGCGATTAAAACATACAGTGGCGCCATCTGTTGCCGACTAAGTATCTTATTGCTTACAAATGTTTAATTATATGTACATATTATTTAACTAACTCCCAAATACTTATATATTTTAAATTACTTATAGATTTTAATATTTAATACTAGGATATGCCTGTTAATTCGGTCTCATAAATATATATTATTTTATTCACAAATAGTTGACCCGTGCCCACTTCGTTGGGCGGTAATAGGCATTATCAAGCTACAACTTTTCTATAGAATTCAATCATATATCTCTCATCGTTAAGGCAGCGTTCGTAAGAAACGTCTTCGTTCAACCATTTTTTCTCCGACTCCCCAGATATTACCCCCTACAACCTCACAAACTTTACCTCTTTATAATATTAGTATAGATAATATAATTAGTTAATAGCTTCTGCCCGTGACTTCGTACGCGTGGAATAGTTATTTTGGGCTAAGACGCAGCGGAAGCTCTCAAAAGGAAAAAAAACCCCGATTTTAAAACATTATTCATTGTTACTCCGCTCCTATTGGTCTTAGCGTGATGATATATAGCCTGTGATACTCACAAATAACGTGGCTTTCTATTGGTAAAAGAACTTTCAAAATCGGTTTAGTAGTTCCTGAGATTACCCCTTACAACATCACAAACTCACAAACTTTACCTCTTTATAATATTAGTATAGATATAGACTAGTATAGAAAACTACAGAGCTTTGTCTTCGATTTTTGGTGGGGTATTTTATTTAAATTGTAATTTTCACATTATTCCTTTTTTTTTGTATTTATTCATATTTTAGGATACTGTGGTATCAACTTGATTATACAAAAAGTATTTTCCAAATAACTTTGCTGCTTCAAGTGCGCGTTTGATGCTTAGTGGAGGCTCAGGATCGTCTATTCTATATCAACTTCTTCATCCACTTATTGTTCCTCAGTTTTCAGTGAATCCAAAATTTCTTTATCAGTTGCTGTTGCTGTCAGGCTATCGTCAACTTCTATGTCGTTTTGCAGATTTTCAGTGAAATGTCAAACTGTGTAACCACGCAATTAATTCAACATCATCTTCACTTTTAAACTATGGTTATTCTTCTGCTTTATCGATCGTTGAATTCGTGAACTAACATGAACAAAAAAAAGAAATAATTTCTTAGAATTTTCGGTACGTCAGTCGTGATAAACATGTGCTAGATATTAAAGCGAGAAAACAACAAACAAAGGAACGTATTCAGGCTGCAGTGCTTACTAATTTTAGCAATTTAAAACTATGCTTAATAATTCCGTAATGTTGCCCGAACTGTGAAATTAAACATTTTATTGTACATCATTCAACAATTTATCAATTAATTTGCTATAAAAAAACAAGAGTTATATTTTTTTTGTTTTGGTTAGAAAAAATAATTTATTCACATATTGTTGCAGTTTAACTCCGACACTGACCTGGCGTCATTCTTATCTTGTAAGCCACTATCACAATGCATTATTGATGTATATTAACCAACAAGAAGGTTATTATTAACCAACAAATGTGTTTACAAACAATTAGCATAGAGGTCACGAAAAGGAATCTCGTTGCAAAAAATTATGAAACTGAAGATTTTAGAAATTAAAATAATTACGAAGCACAAAATAATTATAACCTTGTTGGTCTTTTAAATGGTTGCAAGATACTAAACTAGTTTATTAACATACATTTACAAAAATATCAATGTTGAGTCGACGTGTTTGCGCATATTTATTAAGTAGGCGCATACACTATTAATACAACGTGGTATTTAATTAAAACTACTACATCATTCGACATATTTCAAATAACTAATCTATTTAGCATTATATTACATACGTGATACATACTAATTTGACTATCATATACGTATAATGTGTGTGTTGTTTTGGAATAATGAAATAAAAACAAAGTGGAGTTATTCTAAATACACGAGTTTAAGTGAAACACTAATTTTGTACATTTTATTTCATCTTCTAACTATACTATAATAAAACTGTAGCAAGGTCAAATCTGTACATTAAATATTTTTTGAAAATTTTGATCGGGGCAGTCTTTCTTATC